>PVJL010011448.1:0-42874 GCA_004026885.1 Lyroderma lyra | reverse complement strand
GGGGGGGGGGGGGGGGGGTGCTGCTAAAGACTGTATTTAAGGACAACACCTTCAAAGCAAGCTTTTTAAGTTTGAGATAAAATGTTACATGCTACGCCCTTATTTATATCATACTAGCAGTGAAAATGGAATTTTCAGTCCCAAAGATCTGTTCTTCGGCTGCCCATAAATTAACTGTATTAGCTTATGTAAAGAGATGTTTAAGGTCCTTAGGCCATGGGGTTTTTCGGTTCTTGAGTGCTCAGTGAAAGGCAGAAGGAATAACTAGTTTAAAAGAGGGTGGCTTTCCCTTTTTTTATGGTCACGGTAAAATGGTAATTCATAATGTGAAACCGCGTGGAGGATGGCTGGCACGCGGAAACGTGACCCAGCTCCGTTCACCTGCCCGGGCGTCACGCTGTCCCCCAGGAGAATCCTAACTCCTTCCTGCCCTTGACTTTTCATTTGAGTGTATTTCTTGCTGATGACCACCAGGGCTTACACCCAGGTGAACCTCTTTGATGACCGGTCAGCATCCATCCCCTGGACAAGGATGTGTTAAGTCGACAGCTGCAGACCAGCAGGGAGCCAGCAAAACTCGGGGTTCAGAACCACAGAGGGCGCTTGCCGGCTCCCCCGCGCCAGGAGCTTCCCGGTCGGCGCTAAGTCTGCTCCCTCCCGTGTGCTCAGTTCACAGAGATCAGTCGCCGCATCCTGTGTTCCTACCACACGGACGTGGACGAGCTCTTCGCAGAGATCGACCGCTGCCTGGCCGTAAACCGCAGCGTCCTGCAGCAGCTGGAGGACAAGCGTAGCGGCAAGCTCACCGACAAGGACTGGTGCCGAATCCGGGCGCAGGTAGGCCTGGGTCAGTGACCCTGGGCGGCGTGGCCACATCAGTCTGTGGTGACGCTACGGGGGACCTTGAAGGACCCGTCAGGGAACCCGTGGGTGCCAGGCCTGTGCTTTCTGCCAGCAGCAGTGGGAAGACCCTGGGACCCTCCTCCCCTGGTCCTCAGTGACTGCAAGGTGCTTGCCTTGCAAATTCTGCTGTGACGGTGCCATGTTGTGAACAGTAGACACGCCACAGGGGAAGGTGGGCCCATGTGTTGCTTCTGCCGGGTCGCCTGCCCTCCTCTGGTGTTGTGGTAACTAGGGTGATGTGAACGCTGCATGAACCGCAGGTATACAGCTCTCACTTCCACCTAGGAAAGTCCTCCGGACGCAAGTGAGGCCCTGCATGACACGCCCACTTCTTGTGTTGCAGGCTCTGCACCGGGAGACCCACGAGTGTCCCATCTGCCTGACCCCACTCTCAGGGAGCAGCGACTGCCACCACGAGTCCCCCCGGGAGACGGTCCTCCTGTCCTGCTCACACATGTTTCACCACGCCTGTCTCCTCGCCCTGGAGGAGTTCTCCTGGGGGGACAGCTCCCCTTTGCACACCTGCCCCCTCTGCCGCTCTTGCTACCAGAAGAAAATTCTGGAAAGTTGAACTCACGGTCAGGAAAAATCATATCATTCTGGGGGAAGGCTACCTTAATTCTGGACAAGTTGTAAGGGATTTGGGGCAAGGATACAGTGTAACCCATTACGAGTTGTGCAGGGAAAACCTAACTATACTGTAAAAGCTGATGGCCCATCCAGTTGTCGCCTTTAGTCTATAAAAAGAAAATGTCAAGATCACGAGTGGCATCAGTTGAAGTAAGAGGAAAGGGTAACATTCGGGTCTCTGAGACTAATGTGCCATGCTTCTCGCGGACGGTTGGGATTGTTCAGTGCGCTCAGTTGTCCCCCTTCTTCCCCCGCATCTGACTACCCTGCCGATGCCCACGATGCTCTGACTGGCACCACGGGCCCACCAGGCTGGCTGCAGCACTGTCCTGGGCTCGGGCACGGGTACCGCACACAGCAGGCATGTGACCAACATGCAGAACCTGAAAACACTGTTCTGAGTGAGGTGTCTGGGGGCCCTGGGCCACCCCTCGCACCTCTGCAGACAGCTTTCTATCTCCATAACATGCCACTCTTCTCCTCCAGCACCGTGTGTAAGCCCAGAATGGAAAAACGTACTCGCATCAGGAGGTGGCCACACACAGCCAGCCACACACGCTGTGTGAGCTCATCCGGGAAGACATCCATGCACGGCTCTGACCAGACGCGTCCTCCCCTGGGGGCTCTCCAGGGGCCTGGTCGTTGAGAGTAAGAGAGGACAGCTGTGGCTTGGGTGCCCAGCTGCTGCACCGCCGGGCCCCCAGTCTCAGCGGCTCAGAGAGCCCACACAGCCTGTCAGTGGCGAGGGTGGGGGCAGGCGATCTGCTCTCTGTGGCCTCAGCTTATGATGTCTTTGACTGTACTGAGCCCCCCGCAAGTGCTGTCGCCTGCTAGGAGAGCAGGCAGAACTGTCCGGGGACCAAGCTTGGGCATTCAGGATCACGTCAGTGCAGCCACAGCTAATAGCAGGCACTGAGACAGTGTGCGGGGCCGGGCACGCAGGTTGACCCGCACAGGTTCACGTGTGACAAGGGGGCAGGACAGTCCCCACAGAGTGCAGGAATACTCACACACTGATTCCTGGTTTTTTATCTCATCCTCTGAAAACGCTGGTCAGACGCATTTCACTCCTGTCGCTGTATATGTCAGTGTCACTGATGAGCAAATGCTTGGACACGTGTCCTGACGGAGCACCAGTCACCAACCTCGGAGACTGAACACCGTGAACAGTGAGAGACAACGGGAGCTGGGGCGCAGGCCTCACACCCACCAGAAGGCCCTGAGGCGGACTCCTCCCTCTCGGGCCCTGACGGAGCCCTGTCACCAAGGCCGGGGCAGCCTGGACCCACTGCCCCAAATAGCCCCTGGCATAATGCAGCATCCACCATGACACTTTTTTCTTAATTCAGGCGGTCATGACAACACTGCTCAGTGGACCGCCATTGACATCTTGCCCAGCCCTGGATTAGAGGAACCCAATCAGAATAACTCAAACAACTAAACAACACATGTAATTCCAATCACTGCTGCTACATTTCTTTCAGTTGGTAAGAAATCAGCCCACCAATAACTCCGCCACCCAAAGAGACAGTGTCCACTTCATCGTCAATTCAGCACTGCAGCAGGACCTGCCCTTCAGGTCCTGAGGTACAAGTAACCCACAGATACCCTTTGACAAGATGGTGTTTAAGATTTTCTTTTAAACCACACATTTGAGTGCTTGTAAAGCAAAATACAAATAAAATTTTTGTAAAATTTTAATTTCTAAGACATTTCAAAAGTCACATTGAAAGTCTCTCATAGAAACAAGATTGACAATTTATAAACAAGACACAGTACACAGAAAACATTTTTTAAGTAACATCACACCAGGTTTTTCTTAAGAAGTCAGTACTGCATGTGTGCTCATAACTTTTTTAGTTATTGTAAGAATTCTGCCCTCACACATTAGACATACGGGGCTTTCCCACAGAGGCCTGTGCTGGGGGCAGTGTGAACCACAGAGAGATTCCGTCCTCATCCACGAACACCCCGCCCCCACCCCTGCAGTGTGGCACGGACGGAACTCACACGAGTTCCCATAAGCCTCATAGTAGGAGCAGGTCTATTTTATATAGAATGTAAAGCTAAGTAAAGATGAAAACTAAGAAACACCTTGGACAACCAGTAAAAATCATTACAAATGTTACACTCTGAATTTTACCATTTTAAAATAACATTTCAATATTGCAGAACCAGCTAAGAAGGGTGGGGACTGGCCAAGTCCTCTGAGAACACTAGGTGACGACAGTGCCTCAGGGAGAAAACAAGTTGGGAGCCAGTGCTGGCAGTCACAGGGCTGCCCCCAGGCCCAACCTCAGTGCTATGCCCTCACCAGCGACATCAGCAGCCCTGGAAGGCCTGAAGGGTGCCTGTCCCTACCCGTCTCCAGGGCCTGTCCGCAGGGTGCTGGCACCCGCTCGTCACAGGCCTGCCATGTGTCCATGACACACATGCACGTAGCACAAGCTCCTCCCAAGAGGAAGCTCCGTGTGTGACCAGGACACACAGTGGTCTGCAGAGCCCCCGTGGCTGTCACTACACAGGGGACCGACCTGCTCCATGATGTGTGTCCTCTTCCAACAACTGTGAAGACGCATCCAATGAGCATGAGGGACTGACAACCCGCGTAACTGCCGTTAATCCACACACGCCCCAGAAGCTTCCAAAAAACAGAGTCGATACAGACATTGAATAGTTTAATATTTTACTCAAAAAATTTCAGACATCTTACAAATGCCCGGGAGCACTTCCTCTGGACATGCGCTGAATCAGTGTGACTGCAAGTGAGATTCCTGTATTTACAGAAGTGTCTCTCACACCTTCCGTGACTGGGCTGCTCGCAGCATGGACTGCAGGCTAGTTTCAGGAAAATACAAAGCTCGCAATGAACGCTGGAATCACTTTAATGACCAGTGAAACTAGAAAGCAGCCCACTTTTATTAAGCTTCTCGGTGTGCTGATCTTATGCTGAGAAAGTCACCAGGGTGAGGAACAGTGGTATTTACTGGGTGTTTTGTACAACCACAAAACAATTTTTGGAAAACTAAGCAGATTTTAACAAAAGCAGCTCAGAAGGAACTGCAGAGGTGTAAACTAAGGACTTGCACACTCAATGGAGCTTACACATACACGTTCCTTTGTCTTATTATTTTCGCTCTAAGTGGAAATTTTTGACGTCAAATATATACAGCCTGTTTTTAGGAATTTCTCCCCCCGCCCCCACTTCCCAGCCTCGAAAAAAGCTTTAAATTCAACAATTTGAAAAAATGTTGTTTCACTTTTGTCTGAACACAATCTATTGCCACACATATAGTACATATGACACTGTGCATGTGACACACATATTTAGAGACTGAAGAGTACAAATTGCGTGCAAGTGGGCCCATTTGTATTCCGCACGCCATGTTCGGCACTCTGCCACAGCGGGTGGTACACAGTGACATCTTACAGTTTTTATTCAGTGGATTTACAGTCAAGAAACCATCCCCAGAATTATGTATAATTTAACAACTGAACAATCACTGCAAAAGCATTCTTGCATCAGGAACACGAAGCTATGCATTTGGGCATTAAAGTGGCAACCTTTACAAGTCGGGGGGGGGGGGGGGCAAAGTGGCACATACCAAAGTGAGCCGAGCCTGCAGAACACAGAGGACGGAGGGTCACCATGGAGCGTTCGTGGTTTCACTATGGACGCAGGCACGTAAGGAAGGAAGGGATTCTGAAAAAAAGACTTGAGAATTGGAGAGTGTGCATTGCCTGTGAGGCAAAGTCACGTTCCCAGTGTCCCCGCAGGCACTGGCAGCTGTGTCGTGAGGTGATGCTGCGTCCTGCACGGAGCCCCACGGCCACAGCTGCGCTCTGCAGACCAGGTGTCCCTGGGGCTCCACCAAGGCTTGGGCTGCTCCTCGACTCCAAGTCCAGTCACCATGGTTCTGTGACATAAACCAGAACTGTGCCTTCACTTTTCCTCCACAGGAGTGAAAACATCACGAGCAACCATCACAGGTCCAACGCCCGGCCACGCACTCACATCCGAGGCGGATGACGCCTCTCACGCAGGCTTCTAGGTTCTGAATAAAAGGGACCGTGGCTTCCAAGGCCTCCTCAGAAAGCCTGCAGCTGGCCTTTCTGGCATTCTCACAAGGCAGACGACCGAATGGTGCGACAAACGTGCACAGAGGGACGTGCTGCCCGAAGGAGCCCAGGTGTGGCGGCACGTGACAGGGCGCATGACAGCTGAACCCTCAGCAGACTGTGGAAAATGACAGCGACAGGCCAGGCCCAGGCGTGAACCTTGGCCAGTGAGGAGCGGTTCTGACAGCCGGGGTGCTAAGGGCTCGGGGTCCTGGGTCTCCTGGCCGCAGAGCGGGGCTCACAGTGCTTTCTGATGCCCATTCACGGAAGGCTTGGGGGCTCCTGCGTCCCCTGAAGGATTTGATAAGTGCAGTTTATGAAGCCCTGCAGGAAAAGAAGAAAACAGTGAGAAATGATGCGTCATGCAGTGGTTGGCAAGGGGCAAATATAAAGTGTTACCGTGGAAACCGAGGTGCCAGCCAGACCCCATTTAGGGGGGAAAGTCTCTTCTCCCCATGGGTACTCCTGGGGGAGGGGCAGCTAAGCTGGAGACAGCCACCAAAGAAGTCATGCCCTCCCCTCAATCCAATGTGGCTCTGAGAGCTACCCCGGCATCACAACCTCCCGCAGGGCCAGCGGGGCCCTCTGGGGAGAAGTGGGAGGCCCCCTGTGCACAGTCCTCGCCCCTGGCACCGATCCCGAGGGCTCCCCTGATAAACCTCCCACAAGCTGTTCCTTCCCAGAGAGCACTTCCTGGGAGCAGACCCCACTTTGTTACAAAGTGCACACACACAGGAAAACGTATGCAACATACACTGAAATATTAATCATGTCATCAAAAAGAAAAGCAATGGAAAACATTACAAAAAAGAGAAAGAAATGGCAAAGGAACAAACTGAACACAAACAGTATTTCGTTACTCAGAAATGGTTCAGAAAATAAAAATGCATCACTACCTAAGCTGCACTGACCTCCCTCTGCATCGCACAGCAGTGACTTACACAATGCAGCTGCTGCACAGAACATTACTGGCAGGGAGAAAAGGTGGAAGAAAATCTAAGAGTGGCTGCGACAGTAATGCTACAAAGCATTTGAATAGATGAATCACAAACATGCTCAAGAACAAGTCAGCGGCACAACGATCTTGAGGAAACCAATTCTGATGAGCTTCAGATCTTTGTGGCAGCTTAAAAGCGTACTTAGATGAGCTTATTTTCTCCCGAAAATTCCAGATGGTAACCTATGACAGTTATGCAACTTTGTATCACTCTTAAACCAAATAGCACCCCTAATTAAACATTTTCTATCACCTGTAAAAGGTACAACTGAGCCTATGGTGGAGGAATGGGAAGGGAAAACATGAACCCAACACAAAGAGCAGCTCCAGTCCCAGGATCAGCACACGGCTGGGCACCCACAGGAACCCAGGCTGCTGGATGTGGGGATGTGCATTAACGAGGGCCTGTGAGGAAGGGCCTGGGGCAGGGGGAACAGCCAGGGGACTGATACCCTCGCTGACACCAAACCCCTTTAGGGTAGGCTGCAGCATAGGCTGGCTCTGAGGAGCCACGATGTCTGTCATGAACAGAAACAATCACTCCAACCCCAACCACACAGCTCAACTGAGTGTCTACCATGTGCCAGAGACTCTATGACATGTGTACTATTACTACCAACGGACAGAGCAGCAGACAACAGCTACAGAGAAAGGAGAGAGAGGAGATGGTTACACTGTAGTCAAGTGACGGTCCCAGGGAGATGCCACTGGAGATCTGGACCACCCACACATTGCGTGTACTAAGTGGCGGGGGCGGGGGGGGGGGGCTCTTTCCAAGTGTCAGGTGCTTAGAGCACACCAAAGAGTTACAGCAACATTTGGGGGAAACCTGAATCTATCAAATGGTTCTATACAACTCTGATAACCCCACTGCCCCTTACGGTCCGAGAGTCAATAGCACAGGACCTTCACCTGTGAGGTGACATTCTACTGGGCAAATACAGACCTCCTGAGCAAGACTGCCTCCAGAACACCTAACCCAGTAGGTCCTCAGTTCACTTAGCACCACCTCATCTTAGTGAATTTATCTGAGATTATGGCTAACTAATGTTGCTAATATTATAACAGGCTTAAAAATTTTTAACTGGACATTTGGCTGAGAGAACTGTCTGATGCCCATGTCACCATGCAGATGTCAGTCTGGCCAAGCCCAGGCATCCGAATCCATAAACTGGCTGGTGCTCCAACTGAAATGAGATGTAACTTCCTTTCCAGGCCAATACTTCATCAGTCACCCCCTCACAGAGTGAGTACAAAGTACGATGCACACGAACAGATCATCTGAAATCTTTTTCCTTTCCAGGGGTCATCCTGTCACCCATCAGCCTCAGAAAGCCTCGTGGGTGCCGAGCTTTACTGCTGCTCAGAAGGTTGGAGTCACATTGAGAACAGGACCTTAGTCATCGAGCACTGTGTTACCCTCTGCAATAGCTCAAAGCCACAATGGAAAACAGAATGTAAGCACTCAAGTGAGGTCAATTCAGGCACATGAACTAATGTCAGGATTTTCTACACTAAATCACTGCCTTTTCCGACTTTTATTATAGAAGTACACAACCCAAACCCAAGAGTGTTTACACAGCATGGCAGTTTCCCCTGTCCTAGTATTCCTAAGATGGAAAGGCTGAAACACGTTTAGCACGAACGCTGACGTGAGCATGGAAAACAGTCCTGGGTCACGTTTACGGCCTTTATACTTCAGCCAGACTTGCATTTTAATACTGTCACAAAGCACGCGACTCATGAATGCCTTCTCTCCTGTCGATGCCCAGAATACTAAAATTTTATCCTGAATTATTATTTAACTTACTGAAGAGAATTATGGGTAAGCCTGATATTCGTAAAATCCAAGCCTCAAAAAAAAAAATCTTTAAGTGAAAAACAGTAAGCGGTATCATTACCCAAAAGTACGCCTTCAGCATCTGATCCTACTCATCTCACCGCGACCATGATCCTCTCAACCACGAAGAGCTCCTGCTAACAGAGCTCTTCTGATGTCCCAGGACAACGCCCAGGCCTTAGCAGAATTACTTCAGTTAATATTCGCAACATCCTAAAAACGAGGCGCTCTCACCATTTCACAGATGCGGAGGCTGAGGCTTACAGAGCTAGTTTTACACAAGAGCGTCAGCAACAAGCAGCGGGTCAGGCATGTGGTCGCCCCGGAGCCACGCATTTGGAAAAATGAGTAAGTGAAGATTTAAAATGAACTCAATGTCAAAATCATTCATTAGCAGAAAGAGAGAAAAATACCCATACACCTGAGGATTACCTAGGGCCTTGAACAGTTCTTCTCGGACAGCAGAGGTGAATTTTCTGACCAGACACAGTGTTGTCACAATAGCGAAAAGCAAATTGTAGGATAACACAATATAGAAATTTCCCAGCCAATTAAACCTTCCAAAGTCTCCAAGTAGATCAAATCTAGTGATTCCTGTTAAAAACAAACAAAACAGCCCTTAATACAATCAGGTACGATGTATTCACATACGTCACAAAATACAGTGCAAATCAGATGAAACCGCATGGACTCCTCGTGGCTGTCGGTGAGAATCCCAGTCTAAAGGACACGGTTGCCGTCTTGGGGAACCACCTCTGCGGCCCTGACCTCCTCCTCTGCAAGCCGCAGGCACCTGGAAGGGATGGGCGGGGAGGCGGGCCATCCCCTGCCTGTCACTCAGAGCCAGCTCACTGTGCTGCTCACTCGAGGGTCCGAGCGCCTGGCTCAACGAAACAGGAAACGAGACGTGGTGGGAGAGGCACCTGACAAACCCTCCCAGCTTCCCCACCGCTTCTCCCTTCACTCCCTGCAGGTCCCTGTTTAAAAGTTACATCCTTAGAGGACCCCTGCCAACCCACCGAAAACAGCTGGGCCCTCCATGGCCGAACTGCACACATCACCTAAAGTGCTGGCCATTTCCTATCTGGCTTATTCGCCACCCACTTTCCGTACCAGAATGTAAGTGCCATGAGAACAGGGGCCTTCTGCACTCCTGCGGTCCCAATGCCCAGAGTGATGCCTTGCGTATACTTACTACTTAGTACACAAATAAATCAACAAATAGGGTGATTCCTTTCCAGGAAAAAAAAAATTACTCTGAACCATGTGCCTTTATTTTATGAGGGGTCTAAGGATTTCAAGACTAAATTTGCCCCATTGGCCGATTTAGGACCCTAACTCTCATCCCCAGCCCCATGTAGCCCGTCACCTACTCTAGGGACGGGCACCACAACAGCAGCATGTAGGGACAGCAGGGAGACCTCCGCATGCAAACAGTGTCATGAAGACGGAGCCTCAGAAAGCAGAAGGCTTTTGTAACCAGGGCCAAAGTACCTGAACGTGGGAGACAGTAATACACCACAATATTTTAAGGGACAGACGATGAATCAAAACACACAATGAAGTCTCTTTGTAAATAAGGCAGAGGGCCCAGGCCAAGGTCACGCATTGTGAGGTCACAGCAGTGATCACGGTTGCTGTTTCTTAAGACACCTTAATAGAACTTTACTTACTAAATGAAATATGTATCTCATTATACATTTTATTTTCCACATAAAATACCATTTAATTTAACCTGGGAAGTTATCTGTAAACAAGACATTGTCCTTACAAGACAAACTTCAGTGGTCTCAGCCCAGCGTTCCCAGATTAAGTGGTTTACTTGATCGGGAGGACCAAAGCCTCCTTTGAGAATCTGGTGAGAGCCATGGATCTCTTCACCAAGAAAACACACATCCTCCCAAACACAAAATTTTGTGTATCATGATGCTCAGTTATGGAGGAACTGAGAGACCACAAAATAAAAACCCTTGCCCAGGTGCTCCGTAAGGGCTTATCTAGGCTAAAAAAAAATTTTGATCATATTCCACCATTAGCAAAAACAAAATTAGAGCACATATATCCAATATATGTGCATGTAATCATTTATAAACTATATATGTACTATTCACTGACAATATACATTGTATACAGACAAAACAAAGACTTTAAATCAAAATTACAACAAAAGGGCAGTGCATGTTCTCAGAGTTTCTTCACATAGTCCGATGACTGACCTTGTGAATTCACAGGGTACAAACTCCACCTGGAAACCTCTGTAATTCAGCCACCACCCCGGACATGGCCTGTGTACCGGGTTGGGGCCATACCAGCACATTACGCTAGTGAGGGGGGTGTCGGGGGGCAACTGTACCAGCACAGTAAGAATGGGAGGGGTGGGAAGAACAAGGGAAAGGGCTCTCACTAGAACTTGCTAGTGGACTCAACTTTCTACCCCGAGAGTCACGGTCATGACCGAAGACAAAACCCCAAGCAAAGAGCACGGCCTCCGCTTAGACGAACTCTCTGGTTGACCTCATAGCTGTTGCTACAGTGGGCACAGGCACTACACGGAGTATTAGATTATAGGGCCTAGTTCTAAAGGCACTGTTATTTCAAATTTAATATTTAAAAAATCTAACTAATATCGACTGACTTAAAGATTACTCTGGACTCCACACACAGCTCTTAAATTCGAAAATTCTGTAAGACTAGACAGCAAGAAACCTTAAACTATCACTTCTCTTAACTTCTCGGAGGTTTTCATCACGGCAATAATTAAAATGCAAAATGTACTTTTTTATTGACAGTACGAACACTAAAGAAAAAGTAACAATACTTAAAGTTTAACTTAAAAACACTTACTACACAAATATATAATACTTCAAAGTCTCTATTTCTGGAGAAAGGTATAAGACGGTTTTAAAGCAGCTAATTCGAAATACTACTACCTACAAGAAAATTCGTTATCAATTGCCATTTAACTCTCCTAGTCACAGTGGAAATGCTTGTTTGCACTGAGAAGTACATTGCTCTAAAAGATGAGTGAAACATACCGCAGATAAGAAGTCCGTTAGTTGAGCAGGGGATAAGCATAAGGCCACACTGTCTGCATCATCTGTCAATAAAATCCTCTTCATGACAAACCACACATCAGCTCCCAACTAGGACTCAACTGAAAATGTTTTATGCATAATTCCGTGAATAAAGATCTTTTTCTACTCATGCCTTGTAAAAGAACTAAGATACAAAACAAACAAACAAAAACCTCATTTCAAGAAAGAGCTGGTTACTCCAGCTGTGATAGGAGTCAACAGAATTCACGCTCGTGAGCCCACCCGAGTCAACTTTGACGTTTAGCAAGCGTATTCATGTCCCTTAACCCTACCAGACCCGAGGCCCTGAACCTAACTGTCCCCTATACCTGGGCTCCTGAGCATTAAAGAGAAAAAGCCAACATGATACAGAAAAATGTTAGTTACATGCAAACAAGTGGTTAGAATACGAAGGAACTTGGAGTCATTTTTTTCACATAGTAGGCAAAGTACCGAAAATTAGGTACCGCGGTACAGCGGCACGTTCGGAAATTACCGAAAAATCGGTACCGCGGTCTGGGAGGGTTAACTATTAATAGCAAGAAGCTGAGAGAGAGCTTATAAATGACACACTAAAGTGATCATGAAAGTAATTTTATCAATAGATGATGTGTACCGGCCTGTCACACAAAGGGCTGACATGGATAGCCATGGCTTTACTGGGAGACTGGCAAAAAAAACACACATACCTCGTGTTACAGAAAACAAATTCAGAAATTAAATGCTGTTTGATGAAACCCTAGGATTAACACAACCCCCCTCCCTCAGCCCACTCTGGACTCTCACAATGGTTCATTTTAAATGGCTTGACTACATTTTCAAATTTCTTTCTCTAAACCAGAATTCTGAAATAAATTAGCCTAAGACAATGTCAAAAAACAAATATGACAGAGTATGAAATAGTACAATCTACAACCATCTTAAACATCACTGATTTCAGGATTAATGTAAATAGGCTCAGTGCCAATCGTTTTATTCATTCAAAAACAAAGTCACTCTATAGCCAACGAGAGGTTCCACTTCAGGGGAAGAACAAAAGATGGTGCTGTTAAGGCAAAGACTTTAACTGCTGACCGGCCTTTCTGTGCAAGGAGATTTTCATTAAACTACATGAATTAGAAGCATGTCAACTTCAGGTTCCAGCCAAAGATGGAATAAAAAGGATGAGATTTTCCTTCACACTTGAAGTTATGAGACAGTCAAAGTTATACACAGATTTTTTTACTGTGTGGGGAGTCAGTGCTCCAAAGCCCCATGTTATGCAAGGGTCAAATGTATTTCAGAAGCTAGAGGAAAGACTGAACTTAACTAGAGATATGGGAGATGCAAAACAGACCCAAGTTGACCTTCTACAGAGTAAAATTACAACGTAAGGTAGAAACACGCTAGATGGGATTAATGACGGATTAGACACCGCAAAAGGAGAGATGAGTAGACCTGAAGATACATCAATACAAACTACTCAAAATAAGACAAACACAGAAAGCAAAATAAGACAAAAAAATGAACAGAGCATCAGAGAACTGTGAATTAATTTCAAAATAATGTGCTTGTGGTGAGAATGTCTGAAGGAGAGGAAAAGTGAGAATGGGAAAAAACATAGTTGAAGAAATTATGGTAGAACATCTTCCAAATTTGTTGACAACTATATACCTATAGATAAAAGAAGCTCAGTGAACTCAAAGAACAAGATTCTGAAGAAAAGTATACCAAGGCATATCATAATCAAACTGCTTAAAATCAATAAGAAAAAAATGTTATAAGCAGTCAAATTAAGAAAAGGAAAAATCACATAAAATAAACAAAGATAATGATCACAGAAGATTCTTGTCAAAACTATGTAAGTAAGACAGTTAAGTGACATCTTTAAAATAGTGAAGAAAAAACAACTCAGTCTAAAAGTCTATACCCAGTGAAAATACCTTTAAAAAGCAAAGTAAAATAAAGACATTTCACACCTTCAGAAAGCTGAGAGAATTCATCACTAGCAGACCTGCATTACAAGGGATGTGAAAGGAAGTCTTCCAGGCCAAAGGAAAACAACATCAGAAAGAAATGTGGATCTACACGAAGACATGAAAAGCAACCGAAATCATTACTATGTGAGTAAACATAAAAGATTTTTTAGTTTGAAAGCTTTTTGAAAGATCATTTTTTAAAGCAAACATAAGAACCACGTATTTGGGGGTTTGTACCACATGAACAAGTAAACTGGACGACAAGAGCACAAAGGCTGCCCATGAAAACAGGCAAGTGCAGCTGCCCCCAAACAGCAGTGGGGGTTGTGCGCGCCCACCCAGCGCAGATTGCTTACGCAGGTACCTCTGCACAATAAATACCCACGCTGGTTCTGATCCGCCGTCAGGAGTCTGCGGACGCAGAGGGCAGACTGCAGGCGTTGGTCTGTGCCATTTCATACCGGGGACTTGGAGCACCTGCGGATTCTGGTATCCATGGGGGTCTTGGAGCCAATCCCCACGGAGGAATGACTAAATGTGGGGGGAGTCAAAAGTTATCCACGGATTTCTGACTGCGCAATGGTCCAGCATCCCTAACCCTCATGTTGTTCAAGGGTCAACTGCATATTGTTGTAAGGCTCTTACACTAAGTGCTGTAACACCACGTGAAGGCAGATTGTGGTAAGTTAAAAATGTATACTATAAACCCTAAAGCAACTATTCAAATAACACAGCAAAGAGTGGTAGCAAATAGGTCAATGAAGGAGATAAAGGGAATCATTGTTTCTAAATGCAATTTACCCACAGAATGCAGCTGACAAAGAAAAAGGGAACAGAGAAGAGATGGGTCATACAGAAAATAAATACAATGTGGCAGACTCAAAAATACATCAATAATTACATTCAATGGAAATGGTCCAAACATCCAAAGACAAAGACTGATAGAATGAATAAGAAAGGAAGACCCAACTATACAGTATCTTTTAAAAAAGAAGAAGAAGAAGAAGAAGAAGAAGAAGAAGAAGAAGAAGAAGAAAGAAGAAGAAGAAGAAGAAGAAAAGAAAACTATTTAAATGTAAAGACACAAACCGGTTGAAAGTGTAAGAATGGAAAAAGTATACTTTGTGAGCCCTAATCTAAAAAGGTTAAAACAGCTATATTACGGTCACACAAAGTAGATCTCAGAGCACTTTCTCCGACAGACTGTGAGCCCCGACAGAGCCACGGGGCCAGGAGAGCATGACAAGTAGGTCCTGGGAACAAGGGCATTTATGGCACAAGCACTAGCTACTCTCTTAGATGTGTCACTCAGCACGCTTTAACAAAAATCCTAACCATATATGCCAATTTACTGATCACTCATGAGAGCACTAGTAAGCAATCAAAAGATAATTATTACCACTCGTGTATTGCCATCTGCAAAATAACTGAACATAACTCAGTCATACACAAATTTTTTTCTGAGAAATTTTCAATATTGGGTTTAGCATCGTCTTTACATCAAAGTCATAGTTAGGGATATACATTATGATGACACTTCTATTTCCCATTTGTCCCTCTAGCCATCATTTATTTCGGTTTGACATGGAGAGCTGCAGCGGGAAAGCCCAGGGTGAAGATGAGTAGTGTATTTACAAAAGCCCAAATAAACACACCCCTCCAAAAAGGGAAGGGTCCCTTCCTCAAAGAATGAAAAGAGACTAATCCACTGTATTCCTACAAGATAATGGACTATAGGGGGCCCAGATGAGAGGTATGCAGAGATACTAAAAATAAATTCAAGCTGATTTGAAAGGGTGTTTTGGTCTTCATATCATAAGCACATCATTGTTGTTGTTGTTTTTTTTTAAACCTGCATTCGGGCCTTGCAAAACTTACAAGCCACAAAAAGAACTTTGGGATGAAAAAAATCACTATAAAAATCATTTTAAAATAGAAATTAGTAAAAGTATTGCAAAGTCTATTGTTTACATTTGAGAAAAAAAATTTTCTGGTTAAAAGATATTTCACATAAAGAACACAAAAAGTGTCAATCTTTCAGTTGTGTTTTGATTAAGTATAATAACACATCAGCAACTGGACAAAATCTGTTCTTACAAAATCCACTGCTAACTTTAAAAATATTTTATTATAGAAAAGTTTGGACATCTATGTGTCATTTACTAGATCCTGTTCTGCTGTCACCTTGTTTATCAACTGTCTCCTCTAATCACCTTGTAACTTGTTTACTAAAAATATGGACATCAAATCCCCCAAGATGTTGGATTCTCCAAAGCTGAAATCTAAGCAGGCAGCAAATGATGTTTTGGGAGTCATCCTCTGCCCTGGCATTACTTCCAAAAAGCTTTGAAGAGTTTAAATGAGGAATGTTATGCACAGATTCTCTGTCTTTCCTATAAACAACAAAACTATCATCCATATTAATTATATTTGATTAACAATGCATGGTCAAAATTTTTCTCACAAACCTTGGCAGCAAGTGATACGCTCACAAAATCTAAGTGATCGTTTTTTCAAAATTTTCCATATTTAAATACGAGAAGCTATTGCAAAGGAATTCTTTAATAAATGTGTCCTATCACACCAGGCATTTCAGTCCAAAGCTATAGTTTATGCCTATTATGCAGGAACAAGAGTAACTGGCAAATTAAAAGAAAAAACAAAAGCTCATAGAACACCAAATTAATTGTTTTATACAAGATTCAACAGTTTCAGTCTATAATTAAAATCATAATCAACATAAAAACAGTTAAAGAGAAAAGCTGCACGTACACAGGGAAATGAAGAGCCTCCTGGTTACCTGTTTCTAGTTTCACTGTAAGGGATGCCATGCTGCTGGCTGAATTCAGGGGAGCAATGAGCGCACCCTGAGGGTCAGGACTTTGTTGGGAGAGGCACCGACAAAGTGAGAACTTGCACAGCCTGGAATCTGGTTGTTAAACATACTCTCTATTCTAGTGCTATGAGCTTTTCAGCTAGTAAATCCAAGTCCCGTTATACAGTAGGATAATATTCGTGACAGTTCTCTACATTTTATCTGCTTAAAATCAAAGACTCAATTCTAAAGGGTTAATAGAGGAATTACAAAGTAACTCTCTAGTTTGCATTTCCCATAATACTAAACTAAAGCTTTTTCTTTTAGTCTAGAAATTTGCTTTTTGAATACTGCGAAAAGCCTCTATGAATCTGTTTAACGTATTTATTTCTTTTCATCTATTCAGTGCCACCGGGCATGACATGTAATGCGGTGCGTGTTGATATTTTGCAAAGCGCCACATGACTCACTGTACCTAATGCGCTCCATTAATCCTGTTTGGACAGCTGGGTCCAGGCATTTGTTAGCTGCATTTTAATTGTTCCATCTTTCTTTTTCTTCTTTTTATTTATCTCTATGGCAAACTACTCAGGAATTTAATTTGTTGATCTTCAAACAGCAAATTTTGCCATTAATTTGTTTTCTTTGTATTAAAACTGCACTCAGCATGTAATTTTCTTCCATAAAAATCAGTAGGTATTACTATTAACAAATTTATCTTAAGTAACAGAGTACAGTGAGTTTCATAAATGGCTATAATATCCCAGAAATTATTTTGTGGCCCGTCAGAATACATATGATAACATATAGCTACAAATCAAGTTACTAAAGTGCCATGTTTTGGGTGTTTTTCAAGATCAGCACACCATGAGCCGATGTGAGAACACTAACAAGTCCTAGAAAGCAAACATGAAAGAAATGAGAAATAAGCGAGCTGTGCATCAGTCTGTGGACACTCAGATTTCACTTCTTATTGGCACACGAGGCTCCCTGTGAGAATCATGAGGCTAAGTGTGCAGCCTGTACTTCCTTGGCACAGCCCACTCCCCTGATGGCCCTGAGTCCTGAATAAATAATGGAGGCAACATAAGAAGTAAAACACAAGCAACTCAGAGCTACCGGTAATTTTTATTGTGAGCAGTTGCTGAGGTTCAATGACAGGATTCTTCTAATCATTTGTGAACACTCTCAAGTCAAACTCTATGTCTAGAAACTGCATGGAACTGCCTAATGGGAACTGTCTGAAATAATATTTAGCCAAGAAATGAGCACAATCTGCAACAGCGCTTCATAACAGATAAGGCCAACTATTTCTGCGACAAAGTGGAAATGTTTTACTTTTAAAAAGAGATCACAATTCTCTGTAAACTGAAAAATTAAGGAAATTCTATGCATGACAGGCAAATAAAATCCTAACGGACTCTATAAAGAATGTCCTTTATATCTGTGAGCTCTCAAAGATGTCACTCTCTCAAGTCTATTTCAGGGACACAAAGCAGGTTAAAAACAAGTTTTACCAAGTTTCAATTTTGTAAACCACAATCTAAATGATGTTTTTAAAAACTTTCATTCAAGAAAAATTAGTTTAATATTTTCTAATCATTAAACATTTTTATAAAACTCACGGCTTCCTCACTAGAGAACTCAAAAGTTTAATTAGTCAGTAAAAGAAAAAGAAAAGTCTATTGTTTGGAGAAGAGATGATTTTCAGCATCTAAAAAATAAAATGGTCTTTATTTAATAAAAGTACTTGTTCGGTATAGGCTTATATGTAAATGAAATGTAAAAGTAAAGGTATCAAATAATGTGGGAGAAAAATATATTTCAGAAGGTATTCTTTTAGAAACAACGTTAAGTTAGCAATTTAGAAAAGATATCTTTAAAAGGTACAGACTTTGAATGAAAATTTCTCACTTAAACTCACCCAGTGTTCTTGACATCACAGGCAGAGCGGAGCTCAAGACCAAGATTGACACACAGTTCCCAATGATCTGTCGTGAGAAATCAGAGGACCACTGGGCAGTTAAGCAGTGGGCAAGAAATGCAACCCACTCCCCTCTGTGCATTCCAGTGCCCACAGCACTTGGCTAATTTCTTAACCATTCTATTCAATATAAAATTTAAAAAGAACAAGAAACTTCATCTACAAACATTTAAAGTTACATCTGTAAGTTCTAAAAGATATTTATAGTGCCTGGCACAAATACAAAGTTACAGGACACTTAAATTACTTTACACTCAGACAATGCATTTTACATTATTGATCAAGGTTGCCAATTTCAAAACAGCCTGTCATCAAGTAAAAAGAGAATTAATACATTTAATACTTCTGACTTGATTTTTAAAGCCAATCACTGCTAAAGATTTATTATATAAGATCTGTTTCTAATGTTTAACAATCATAAGATTTAATACCAAAATGCTAGCAATCCAAAACACCTAAATTCTAGGAATTCATTTTCAACGTATCCTATGCTTATTCTCTTCATAGTAAGAGGAGCTGAAAATACTGATTAACACTTACGATAAACTGAATGCTAAATATCTCAAAAAGTCATTGCATTTTAGATCAATAGATAGACAGACAGACAGACAGAGAACTTCTCTTTTACAACAGGATGACAACAGCAAATGTATAATACAAAGAAAAGAAGCCAACAGCTCTTATTAGTTATTCTTCATCGTCAGCCTGTGGGAATGTTTTACAAAGCTGCAGTCACTACACAAGGTAACTGCCTTTGTCACTTGGAAGCCAAGGACATATTGTAGAAAGTCAAAGCAGCCTCAGACTACAAAATGTTTCTGAATAGAGAGCTCTTCCGTCTTGCTTTAATTATTCAAATTGAAAATACTTTGTCTCTACTACTTGTAGCAACTAAGTTCTTCAGATTTCAAACAAGCTCCCTGAAGTACAGCTAGCACAATCCGAGTTACTCATTAGCAAGACGTTTTCTTTAGAGGAAAAAGAGTCCTTTCAGGCGCCTTCTGCAGCCAGCTAGCAGCTCTGCGTTCCGTGCATTTACAAGTGAATGGACGCCTTCCAAATCAAACACAGCACATCCCTTTCCCATTCCTTCAGCATTTTGAAAATCTTCCAGTTTGTGTTTACGCAACTTACAAACAAATACCATCACCGCAGATGAACTGTCGAGGGCGATCGCTAAATAAAACAGTCAGCAGCTTGTCCTGGAAGGCAAAAGGGAGGCACCGTTGCCCGAGACTTTACCTTACCTTTGTCATGGTTGTGTCATCCTTCTTGGGAATAAAGTCTCCAAAAAATCGGAGGCTATAGAAACCGACAACAGAAGACACCATAAGATAGCTGTGAGAATCAAGGAGAAAACTCTCCAAAGAATGCAAGTTTTGTTAAGTTCTCAGTAGTCTCCAAAAGTTTTAAGGCCCAAAGGAAACTCAAAACAAAGCAAAACCAAAAGCCACTTGGAGTGCCTGAGGAAGAATGACTTGTTTTTTTCTTCCAGGCAAGTGTTTTAGTAAATTACCACTGTCTCAGAAAACTGGGCAAAAAAACTGGACAGAACATTCAGCTAAAGAAAGGATACAAAATCAAAATTATTTCAAGTGCAGCTCCCACAAAACCAAAAGCAGAAAGAGAAGCATTTCCTATTCCAGGGCCCTGGGAAAAAACAAAACAAAACACTTTTCAGAATTCAATGACACTATTATATTTAGTTTCCCTAACACTGGTGTTTCATAAAAATAGGACAGCTGAAATTAGGAATGTTTAATACCCTAGAATAACATCTAGACACGACACTAGACTGAGTTCATCAACTCATTAAACCACATTTCAGCAATTTTAACAAGCTCAAAACCGTTCTCATTTATCTCAAATCATAGTCATAAGTTTGATATGACTTTGCTTACTGTAAAATCCTAAATATTCTTGAAAGAAAAGTTTAAATATAATAGTACAACAGGAACAAACTATATAATTATCTGAACCCTGATGCAAAATATAAAAATTATGCAATTAAAGTATGTCAAAAGTAAGCTAAGCATAGCCTGTTTCTACCCTGGAAAGTTTCCTTTCCCCAAATCTTCCTGGGGACTTCAGTTTTAAAAGATGTAATTTAATGAACCCAGATTTTTAAATACCTATACCTATTCTAAAAACCTATTTTTATCTAGGACTTACAAAAACACACACACAGAAAAGGCAATACTTATTTTTTTGTTAAATAAGACAAGACAGGCAAAACAAATTATTTCTCACTGAAATAGAAACAATGTTTTCAAAGCTTACTAATTAAAGGAACTGTCTGAATATAAACCATTATTTTACTATCAGCTTCAATTACATCTAACAGAAATACCAGGAGAATTTAGAATGTGTAATCATACTAAGAAGAAATAAACCAATAAATAATATCTTGCATATTTTATATACGTGCTAATTTAGGCATAAAGAAGTAAGATTACCCACAGAAATTTCATATATAAATAAGGTAAGGGAGGAGTTCCCTGATGGTGCAGCGGCTTAAGGCATCGCTGCTGGTGCTGTCAGCGCTGCGGCCTGGGTTCGATTCCCAGTCAGGGAGCTATCCACATACCAAAAAGCAAAAAAAAAAAAAAAAAAAAAAAAAGGTAAGGGGGGAAAAATTATCAACTTTTTGTCAATATTTTGAAGAAGAAATGATGAATGCTAGTAGAAAGCTTACTGACTGTGATGGGGCTCAGGGCAGACCAGCCCACAATATGCCAAAGGGGTATGCTGAGTATTTCGAATGAGTTACTTGACAATGCGCAGTGCCAGAGGACACTCTGACCCTCGTCTGCTCCCCTGAACACAAGAAACAAAGTCCCCTTGGGAAGGCAGCTCCCTGCACCCGGAGGATGGAGGGCGTTCCTATCACTGGAGAGGGAGCTCAGGGCAGAGGGCGCTGTACTCCTCGGTTAAGTTGCTAACCCAAACACATACAGTTGGTTTTATGCAATCTTCACAAATTATTGTTTCTTTGTTTGAAAATGAAAGATACCCTGCCTACTTTGGTCATTTCTTGAGGTCTCATTTCTATGGGGCCCCCTTACTTACATATTTAATTGAATTTGATTTTTTCCTGTTAATCTGTCTCATGTCAATTTAATTCTCTGCAACAAAACCTAGAAGGGTAGAGGGAAAATATTTTCTTCACAACAAATGGCATGGAAAACATTTTGGAAATATTCCGTGCCTTGAGAGACAACCCGCAGGCAGGGTTGGGAGGGTCTGACTTATTTACACAATCATACAAGGGGCCCACTAGAGAGAAGCCCCTCTCTACTATGCACTAAGGGGTGGGGGAGGGGGGGGTCCAAAAATGTACCAGGGGGCTTAGGACTCACCTACTGTGTGGCATAGTAAGTGGGTTAAAAAGCAGACAGGAGTCAAACAGTGGGTGACTACTTGCTCTATCAGTGGATCTGGGTCTAAACAAAAGAGGAAGACTGTGTACTACTGTTGTCCATCACTGGCATGAGACACCTGGGGCCTCTCATTAGGCTCACACTGGTGGGGAGACAACAGCCGTAACAGATGGCACCAGAAGGCCCTGGAAGGTATGTTGGGAGGGATCTAAATCGAGAATATGGCTAAAAAATTTGCTTTTGCAAGAACAGGGTTTCTTCCTCTTGGACTAAAGCGAGGGAGTTAAGAGAGACATTGACTTTCTTCCATGAGAGAAGAGGTGTATCGTCTGCTTCACAAACAGAAGCGGCATAAAAAGTCTAAAAGAGTTCTGAAGTCATTTCTGTGGAGAACAGGGAAGTGGCTGACTTTAAAAAAGTACAGTAAGTAAGAGCGTCAACAAACACCTCTTCGAGTGTCCAAAGGTTTATAGAGACACCCGGAAAAGGGTGCCACATGTGAGTACTTAGTGGTAACTACCTTCTGCGGAGAATATATTCAAATTGGCTAACTGATAGGGTTTAATAAAATCATCAATTTTTTATGGAAATACTTTTCTTTATTTATAAACTTAAGACTTGGGTACATCCAATAAAACCAACTTCTGGAGGGAAAAAAATCAAAACCCATAATAGAAAAAACAAAAGTTAAATACTGTCTGGGTCACAGCAGAAGGAAAACCATCCATTTTCAAACAAGAGCAAAACCACGTTAGTTCACCAGGACGCCAGTCCAACTCCCCTCCGGGAGCTGAGCGCTCTGACTCCGTCCCATAAACTGCGCGACCCTCCTGAAGCAGGAGGCCCTGCAGCCGCACATCTGCGTCTCCTGCACACCGAATGACTCCACCTACTACACTCTTCATAGGGCATTATTGCACAGAGTATACAATTTCTTAAAAAAATCACAAACAGTGAATTTCAGGAAAACAAAGACAGACTCTGATACGAAGTATAAAGGGCAACTCTGATTCTTGATAAAAGGCCCACCCAATTCAAAGGAAGATACCAGAAACGGAACTCATAGCTTACAAATACTGTCTAGGAAGGCTCGCTGCATAAAGAACTTCATTCAACTCGAGTATATACATACAGGTGACGGTTTCCATTGGCTTATTTGAAACACCTGGGTGTACGTGCTAAATATTTTTGCAAAAGGTATTTTAAAACATTTTACTTTACCTTTGTTCCCTTTGGCATTGCTGTTTCATCAACCAACAGGCAAAGAATATTACAAGCCACCAAGAGGACCGAGATGGACTACAACACAAAAAGTAAACCATCAGTTCTGAATTTCAAACATATTTTGCCAATATATACATACTAAAATCTAAGTAACCAAGCAACTGAATGCTTCAGAAGAGAGGAAAAGTAGTCAAGACCAGAATTCTACATATAAACCTAAAATAATCAGACTATCTATAAAAATCCAGAATAAATTCTAAAAGATTCTGCAAATTATTATAATTTCAAAGCTTGTGACAAAAACTATAATACAGATCCATTTACTAACTGATTGCACCAACTGGAAACCCACAACTCCACAGATATATAAAAAATGGTTAAAATATTACCCGAACTCACTTAATAATTTTCACATCCTGTCACAGAGTTTAAAGCAGGGTATCTATAGCACCTTGTGTCTCCCTAATTTTCAAAGGAAACAAAAGAATGAATTTCCTGCTTTCATGAATAAAGAGATCATCTTGAGGACTTTTTAAGAATTACCATGAATTTCTATTTTTGCTCATCAAGTTTTTACAGATAAAGGCGCGGGTGGAGTTCACTCTTGCTGACGGAAAACCGGTTTACCTGGAACTACCTAGCTGAGGGGGTGATGGGGCTCAAACACTAAAGTAAACACAAAGGAACCTGCTTCACAGAGTCAGGCAAACGCAGCCTTACCGCCTTACCGTCTCAGTGAGGAGGAGGACCATCACAGCAGGATACACCAAATTTCGTTCCCATGCTGACGCCTTTTTCCGCCTCTCTATTACAAGTAAAAGAATACAACGAAAGAGTTCAGTCACTGCCAACAATTCTCTCCAGGTTCACATTTTCATGCCTTACCACATTTTTACATAAACAATTTCTTTTTAAAAAAACACAAATAATTTTTAATTTTCCTTCAACTATAAATACAAGTTTTAAAATCAGTTTGCTCTATTAAACAGCTCAATCCTGTGTTAAATTTTAGCTCTGTAAAGATGTTTCAACTGCTAATGAAGTAAATTGTTAGAATACAGCTTACTCTGAAGATAAACACCTGTATTTGATATAGTTTACATACTGATATAAATCTGAGTAACTAACAGTACTAAAAGTCTCATCTAAACACACACACGAAGATGAAGACTTCCCATGTCCTACAGGCTGGGAGGGAACGTGCACGTCCAGCTAGCGACAAGGGTCTCACCTCACATCACACCAATCTTCATGCCATCAACAACTGGAAAAGATGGATCCAACCCATTTTTAAAAACCTGGATGCAGGTCTTAAGAGAGCTACCACAACAATCAAATCTGAGGGCACAGGAGTCTGGGAAACGAACTGAAGAGTCCCCTATTTGTGCACTCTCCCCCACACGGCCCTTCCTGACATCCGGCGGGTGTGGACCCACAAGACTGGGAAACCAAGTAGAAATCCGAAGGTGAAAGCAAAGCCTTCAGCAAGCTCAACAGAGTCAGGGAGGTGAGACCTGGGGCTGAGGTTGGTGGGGCAGCCAGGACAGGAGAGGCTCTGAGCACAGAGGAGAGGAGGAGGTGAGCCTGCTGTCAGCCACTGTCCCCTTCATGGCGTCTGTTGCTCAAGGCTGAGAAGAGGAACACAAAGGTACAGATTCCAGGCAGGGAAGCCAAGCACAGCAGTCGCACTCGAGTTCCCTGAGAGATAAAGCCAGAGTGCAGGGCTTATGGAGAAGATGGGGTCAACGTCAACAGCAGAGCAGGTTTTCAGTGAAGACCAGGGAAAAGCTATGTTGTAGGAGCAATGCCAACCTGGAAACAGACTAGCCTCCGAAAGACCAAAACCCAGTTTTGAGTTATCTCCTGCCAGGCAGACTGAACTGACCTAAGTGCTACTCCAACTGCCTACCAGAAGCAAAAGCAAGTCCCCTCAACAAGAAGAAAACATCGCCCACAGCCTCTACAATCATGTACAAGAAATGTCTGGCATTCGATCAAACACGACCAGGAGACATGACAAGAGAAAAGAATAGAAATAGACTTTCCGTTGATCCAGAAAGTGGCCTCGAAGTAACTCATTAATGTGTTCAATAAGAGAAATGACGAGATGGCAAGTGTCACAATTTGCATCTAGAACAATAATCGAATGGAATTTCTAAAACTGAGAGGACCGTAACTAAGATTCAGAGTCCAACAGAGACTTCTGACGAGGGTTACAACAGCTGAAGGGGCAGGGAACTGGAAGCCAGGTCAGGAGGAAGCACCGCAGACTGAAGCACGTAGGAAGGGGGAGGGAAGCGCAGGAAGGCACGCGGCCAAGAGGTCAGGGGTCTGAGACGAGGCAGGGGACAGGACAAGGAGCGGCCTGCTACCGGCAGGAGCCACACGTGCCGCCACACACTCACGAAGCATAAAAACACAGGAACCCGGACCGAAGCACGTGACGTGACACCACCCAACAGAGACAAGAAGACAGTCTCAGCAGCCCTGCCAAAGGGCTACAACGTGACCTTTAAGCAGAAACCGGGAGACACTGACTGGCATATCTTTATAATGCTGACAACTACCCAGTTAGACTCCAGATCCTGTAAAAACGCCCACCACATGAGAGGGGAAAGCAGAAACGCCACCAGATGAGCAGGGACGAGAGACTGAGTACCACACTGACAGGTTTCCACGCAAGCTGAGAGCACAATGGACGCAGCATCAGGGACGTGCAAATTCAAACACAAGGACCCCACTTCACACCACCAAGCTGGCAACCATCCAGAGTCTGCCACTGTCAACTGCTGACAAGAACGCGGGGCAATGAGGGGTCCTCCTCGTTCGTGCCAGCAGTACGAAGACGGACAACTGCCGTGATCCGAAAGGGCGGTGCACGGACGAACCCGGTGCCCCTGTAACTCCACCCCCAGGCGCGCACACTGAGAGGCACACGTGCCCAGCGATGTGCAGCAGGGTGTTCACGACGGCACAGGACTGAAAACCAGCAGGCAGCCATCAGCAGCAGGGTGAAGAAAGTACCTTCCGGCAACAGGAGGGTGTCACAAGAATTAAAATGACGGACAGCATCCATGGTTTTCAACAACAGAACACTGGACTTGCTCTCCTGAAGATGCAGCACCAACAGGAACCAGATTTACCATCCGCCTGAAACAATTAGAAGCCAGAAAATTTGAGTCTATGGAACACAGCTGTCGAGCTCGGACACCTGACCACCGCAGGTCAGTGACTCTGAGAGGCAGGGAGCAATGGCGGAGAGGGCTCCGAGCCGTGGTGCAGGGAGGAGCCCAAGCGGAGCCCCGCTCCCTGCCCTGTGTGGAGGACACCCAGTGGGAGTCTGGGGAGACCGAGTCAGCTGGGTTCACAAAGCAAAGTGCGGAGAGGAGCCTGCTGCACAGAGAGAGAACTCCAGCGGTGGCACGGGGTCTCTCAGCGGCTTCAGCTGCATAAGGGTCTGCTCAGTATGTGAAAAAACAGCACACGGCTAAAGAAAGAACCACCCAGAAAGATGGGAGGGAACAGCACCCAACAATCGCGAAGGGCCACGAACCTGCTGCTCCACGAGACAGCACAAAAGCTTAGCAGCCCAGGCGCCGGGCAGAGCACCGAGCAGGCCTCGTCTGAGCAGTGGGGAGCCATGAGCCCCAGACAACATGCAGCCATGGACCAGCCCAAGTCTTCAAGGCAAGACCCGGCAACATCAAACCGTTTCCAAGAGACATCCCTGCATCCCAGAGCCAAGGTCCTCACTTACAAACACACAAATGTCAGTGCCCAACAACAGAAGGTCTACTATCCCTCTCAGAGTCTTCTATACAACCAAAAATCACCAGGCACACAAAGAAGCACAAAAATACAGTAAGTCAATCAATGGAGACCTTTTAAGAAGCAACACAGGTGTCAGAGCAAGCAGACAAAAACATTAAAAGTATTTTATGACTGCATTCCATATTTTCAAAGAGGTAGAGGACGCAAAGTGAACATGTTAATTAGACAGACTTCTACAGATAAAGACTACAGTGTCTGAGGAAAAAATACACCAGATGGGATTAAAGGCAGATTAGACACTGAGAAGAAAAATTGGTGAACACAAAAACATAGCAATATCCAAAATGAAACACACTGAGAAAAACACCTGGAAAACATTGGAACATCCGTGAGCTCTGGGCAGCTTCACGTCAGGTAATGCATGTGAGCTGGCAGTCCCCGAAAAGGAAGGCACAGAGAGAGAGAGAACACTTGGAAAAGTAATGGCCAAAAATTGTCCAAATTAGATGAAAACTATAAATTCCCGGATTTCCCAAGAGACTCAATGAACCCAAAGAAAAGAAATATAAAGAAAATTACTCTAAGGCACGCCATAACCAAATTATTCAAAATGAGTGATAAAGAAGACATCTGAAAAGCCAAGAAAAAGACATTAAAAGATGAGGATGACAAGACCACCTGTTAGAAATAACGCAACTGAGAAGACAGTGCAGTGACAGCTTTGAACACGAGCATCTCTGAGAAGTCGTTTTGCACACGTACAAGACAAAACAAGGGAATAAACACATCCTCTCCCTAAACTAAAGGACAGTCTTTGTCAATGGCTTTGGAAGAATGAAACTTGTGATATAAACTAAAGATTTAATATTTTTTTAATATTTCAGACTACAGTGAAGTTTTTAATAAGAAACCAAGACCAATACACAAGGAAAAAAATGTACAATACCTAATTTTGTCTTAAGAGTCTTTACATTTTCAAGTTCTTGCTCCAACTCCATTATATTGTGTTCCACTGATGAAGATTGTCCTATTGAAAGCAAAAATATTTTAGAAGTACAACCGAACCCCCCACAGTATAGAACAGGCAGCTCTCACATTTAATTAAAATATAAAATAATACACTACAATTCTGATCATTAAGCAGAAAAACGAATGCTACTGAGATTCACAGAAAAGTACATTCATTTTTTTACCATTTAAAACTTCCAAGTACTTGCTGCTTAAACATTATGCTTCCTACAAAATGTATTAGTTTGGTGAAATTCTTATTGGCTCTATTATTAACTTTCATAATTACAAAAGTATAATGTGCTTCTCATAGAAAGTATAAGAAAATCAAGATCTCCTCTTCACAATCCCAACTTCCTCAAGTGACAACTGTTAACAGCTGGGCTGGTGCTTTCACACGCTTCTTCACACTCATGCACACAATCACACGTACACATACGAGGGCGGTCCGGAACGCGCCCAGCCATGGAGTAGGAAATACGGGGGCACCTCGTACATCTCACATATGATTTTCATTACACTTGTGATTAGAATGGGTCAAAGCAAACTTATTATTTTACCACTTGCCCTCCTGGTCAAGGACACATGCATGGTGACACTGTCAAGTCCTCAACAGCTGAAGGACACTCCACAGCATGGACGTGCTTCAGCGTTGTTCAGAACTATTCCAGGTAGGAGCACTCCGTGTTCTGGCGCTAAGATGTTGCGGTAAACATTTCTGTTGCACATCCACACATCCAGTACATTCTAGCTCTGTTCTTTCATAGGAAGGACCCCCAAAATTCAGCCTGCTGAGTCAGAGGGTGTGTGCATTTACAATTTTAAGAGATACTTAAAGGTTACTTCCCCCCAATATTAGAACTTACTGTAATAACTTAATGACAACAATTTACTTTTCTATCAATAGCTTTTGAAAGTACTTATTTCCCACTATCTCCCCTAGCACTGGGTGTTAGAACTCTTGAAGTTTGGCCAATTTGATGGCTAAAAACGTTTTTTCATTGTTACTTTCACATGCATTTCCCTAAATGTGGCTGAGCACCTTCTCACATTTATCTATCGCATGGGGTTTCCGATTCCTAGTTTCTGCTTGTTTCTCTAATGGTCTGCACATCTCCATATACTTTCTATTTTACCGGCTGCACTCTGGACCGGGCAAATTAAAATCCCCCCAACAACGGCACTGTGACTCGGTGCTCTCAGGTTTTGTTTTTTCACTCCGTGTTTGTATGCAGCTACGTGTTGTGGGTTCCTACAAGACTGTTACATCTTCCTTACTGAAAGTGCCTGTTTTCCAGTATCTTCCCTAGCCCTGGGCCACACCTTTTATCATTACATGATAACCCTCTTTGTCACTGATGCTTTTCAACTTAGATTCTGTTTTGTAGACTCTCAGTTCTACTTTGTTTTTACCTGCCTGACTGACTTACATGTATAAGACAAAGAAAGAAAGATCAGGATTAAAAGGTATCTATGTCTGAGCAGAAGCTTATCTGAGGTCCAACTTTTACCATTAGGGTTCATTGATGGATTATAAGCAACTGAAACTGGCGGACCAGTTAGAACAGGAAAGGAACTCATGAGAGAAAAGACCAGCAGGAAAACCTTGCAGTAAAGCAAGGAGAGGCGCCAGGCAGATGGGCAGTCTCCTCCGGGTGTCACAGCTGGGACGAATCAGTGCCAGCTGTCTTCAGTCTGCACGTCACTATAACCAAGAATAAAACTCCAGGGAGTCGCGGCCCAACGGCCTTGGCCACACGTCAGCTCTTTGGCTGGGGAGGCAGAGAGGGACAAGCGTCGGGGGCTTTGCCAGGAGAAAGGGCAGCAGGGGCTTGTAGCCAAAGTGATAAATGTGTGGTGAGTGAGCCGACCTGACCGGCTCTGTTCCTTTGTTGGCTCCCTGGCCAGGAAGGCAGCCCAGGCCGCGGCCCTGAGCGCGCTGGCCCCCGGGCACTAGACCACCAGGGAACGCCGGCTCTGCTCTTTTGCCAGCGCAATTCGGCCCATTTGCAGTTAGTAAAATAACAGCACTTACATTCAGTCCCATCCAGTACGACAGCTGATAAACCTCGTCTCACTCCTCCCACACTACTTGTCCCATTCTAAGCTTTATCTGTGCCGACAGGAAGCGTACACACAGTCCCAAGGGTCACATGCACGCGCACGGCTGGTTCTCACGCCACCCTTCCTCCCCGGCAGCCGCTGCGGGCTAGCTGGCCCTTCGCACCCCCGCTTCCCATCACTGAGTGAGAAGCTTCCCTCGCGCCTTCTTGCCTTCCAGGCCTTCAGTACCGACTGGTCCTTCCTGCCAAGGAGCAGGAGAAGCCATGCCCTCGTGAGCGCCACATACCTCCTCACTCCTCCTGTCCTCCCAGTTCCAGTGAGATCCATGTCTGGTGTCCACACGACTGCAGCAGAAACCCCACTGACCGCTAGCCCCTGCCATAAACTACGATCATCTTTCCTTCCTTCCTGATATCTTCCCTCTCGCCCCAGAATCACAGCTTTTTCGTTTGCTTAGTGTTTTATGTACTTATCACCAGTTCAAAGCCAAACTTTTCTCCCAAGTATCTTTATTAAGTGAGTAGTACCTTTCCTTTATCTGCTATTGTTCCCTGCACACCTAACCAGGTCAGACAGTCCCTCGAACAGTAACAAAGCATCTGAAGGGCCCAGCAACTTCTGCCTGTGCAGAAGAGGTAACTACAAACAGGGACTTGGGAGAAAGACACCTCAGGGCTCAGGGGCCTCTCGAGGTGCACAGGGCACACCCGGCACACAGGGAGACAATGGATGGAGGGCCAGGCCCACGGTACAAGGCAGCACGGTGCAAATGCGTAAGGGAGCCCAGAGGCCCCTTTTTCTAAGCCCTCTTGGGGAATCCTAATTCCCGTCTTACCCCAGGTTTCTAGGGAAAGTAAGTGCTGCCCCTCTGCACCTCCCTTCTCACCTCTGTCCCTCACTAGAGAGAGGGACTCAGGGCCCTCTCTTATGGAGAACCTGAGGTCTTAAATGCACTGGAACGTTACATATTATTTTCAGAACTTTGGAGTTTAACCATTTTACTTGTCAATATATAAGTTACGAGAGTTGGGGTGAAATATTCAGAAATATTCAGGTAGTGTGTCCCAAAACTTTAAATTTTTATTACAAATTTAGTTTATAGAGTTTTTGGCAGCCAAAGCAAAAAGTCAGATGGCGTAGCACTGTAAGATTTTCAAGTGTCTGATTTTAATAGTTTTAGATCTAAATCTAAATGTACATTTTACCTTTATCCCATTCTTTATAAATTATATGGCATGTATCTATAGTTAATGCTCATTTAACTTCTAGATCTAATTCATTACAAATACAATCCCACACTTGATCCCATTCCCAACACTTGTAAAAAAGTACTATTCCAGCAACCAGTTCAGTGCCACAAAAAATCATCTGATGAGCACTCAGAATTCTGGAAGCGGATGGGTATCAGAACAGACAAGTGTTCTGGCTGCCAAAGCAAACTGTTAAACACCTAACTTGGCAGGTATCGTGTCTACAAAGCTCAATACAAACTCTACACCAATCAGTGTAGTATTAGTTTTCAAAGGAAAATAACTAACATGGCATTTCTGAAACACTGTTTATTTGAGGGTAACACAGTGCTAGGCACACAATGGGCAGTTTATAACCACTGACTTGCACACAAAAATCAAGAATACACTCTTTCTGTCCTCAAAGAAATCATGTTTTTGTTAAATGACTAGATTGATCCAGAATAACCCAAGTTTCACAGGCATTCCCCATCCTTCACTGTGCGCACCCTCACCTAAGTGAGAACGTGAGGTTTTGTTTGGGCAGAGGCCTCTACTATCAACGACCAGGAGGAAATGAAGGCTGTTTTAAGGAGTCATGACAACTGCAAACAAATCCTGGAATGTGATACAAAGTTGCACCAACAAAATCATCAAACTCTCCTGAAGACTGTATTATCATTACTTTATTTCCAAACAGATCCAAAGGCTCACTGTCAGCATTGTCTAGTCAATGAGTCAAACTGGCAGACCCAACCTGTTGGGACTAGTCGTGAAAAATAAAAAGGGATTCTCCAAGAAAACCACAAAGCAGCTCATTTAAGGTCAATTTAACGGTATTATTCTGTTTTCCTTCCAGCCTCGACATAAGATTTCACTACCTCAAAGGAAATTGTAAGAGTATCTATTTGCATTCCCCCAGGTGATTGGCAGTTCAACACCAATTAGTTCAAAATTACACTGTTACTAGCGTGCAATAAAAACAACACCTTTCATCTTTCCTACATCAGTAAGAATAACTTCAGAGCCAATAACTTTGATCAAGTAAGTATTTTTGATCCTGCCCCACCCGTCTCTTTGGATTCAGGAAATCTAATAGCTGAAGGCAACTTTTCCCAGCTTTACTCTTAAGCTGAAAAACTAGAGTGATAGTGAAAACATTTTGCTTCCAAGATAACAGGATTTCCCAAAGTCCAGCATTTCTTTAATAACTAAGCATCCTTATAACTTTCGCTGATACCTAAGACAGCCTTAACTGACATCCATGTGCTAAAGGGCAGATACTAATAATTTAATTTACAATATATAATGTACATCTTAAAACAAATATAAATCTCCAACTTGGTATGTGAACAACCCAAATAACAAAAAGCAGTAAAACAATCTCCCTGAACAATTCAGTGTACTGATCTGAGTCTTATAATGAATACTATTTGGAAGGAGTCACCTCTAGTACAAATAATTATTTTCTCATTTATCTTTTTAATTTAGCATATAAACAAAAAAAAATTTTTAGAAAAATCTGTTATTCAAGTAATAACTCTTTAAAATTTGGATTATACTTAGTACTTTAAATTGAACAAAGTGATCTCTATCACCAAGAATGTGAAGTCACACAAGTTCTTTTAATTATTTCTGATCACTCAGGCAAACCATTTTGTGGTAAAAGCCAAGACTAATAATTCACAGAGTGAACAGTCTCCATCCCCTAAGCCAACTGCACGCGCTGTGCACCAACAGCCTCTGCCAACTGGGCAGACCCCAGGAAGCCCTGGAAACCAAAGCCTGACAGTCATATCTCGACGCAGACTTTAGGCACAGACACACCCCGTTACCATTCACACAGGAGACAAACACACACTCAAAAACTCTGCTCCCATTGCCATTTCATCTGTAATGCTGATGTCTGTTAACAGCTGCCCTTTACTTCCAACATATCCACAAAAATATAGCTAAGTATGGATCCAAGTTAACATAAAACTTTCAATATCCAATGAAATTTTGAAAATACTAACATACTTTCATTTGCATGGCCACAAGCAAGGTAGAAAATATCAAGCAATCAACTTAAGAAACATCATATGAAGCTATGTAAAATTAAAGTAATGGTTTGGCTTTTTTTTCTAGTTTAGATAATAAGTTATTGATAGATCTTAAACTAGACTTTTTTTAAACTTCGTATTTATATATGCTACTAGATGGGAATACCAACATCCAAACAGGCTCTAGTTAAACAAGTAACTCGTGCATATGAAATTCATATCCTGCTAACAAATATGGATCATTTATATAGAGCAATCTCTCCAAATTTCAGAGAATATATGGCATCTGACTCAAAATTATTTTGTAGTTTCTTATTCCAAAGTATTCCTCATCAACTGACATATACACATGTATCAGCTGACATCTCTTCAGTTACCTCATTTCAGCTTGCAACAAATTATCTGTTTGGGTCACATTTTACTATCTTGAAAGTGATTCTATGATCCAAAAAACTGAATAAATTGTAGCAAGGTGTCTCTCACGGTTTCAAACCCTTGGACCCAAATGTTGATATTTTATTAGAAAGAAACCATTTACTTAGTATTACTGGTAGAATTAATATTCTTTTCTGTGAGCTCAAAAAGTCAAGATAACTACTAAATACTTCCTTCTATCACAGTATTGCCAAAGTAGGGGTCGTTCAGTGTCAGTAATTTTTGCTATGCATGTTCTTGATGAAAGCTGCTATTTGATCACCTTCAGCCCAAACCCAAACTTTCCTCAGAGTAGCCCAGGGTATGACGAAGGAGAGACAGTTTCACCTCAGTGATATAACCAACAGTAAACAGACTCTTAGAATAACCGTTGCTAGACTACAGAAGAATACCTAGAGAGAGCTGGGACCAAAGTAAGGCGGAGAACGAAAGATAAAATCTGACCTAAATTCCCTTAGATCATTAGGGTATTAGGTGAAAGACATCGGATAAGTAATGACCAAATTAGCAAATCGTCTTGCCAAGGATGATGGGAAATGCCTGGGACAGGACGCTATTACTCTAAGCAAGCACAGGTATTGCCCTAAACCTTGGCACCCTCATAAAACTGCCTGGCAAACTCAATTTAGTAGTAAATAGCAAGATTCAAGGACTGATGGCAACAAGATGCTTCTGACAGGTCACTAAGCTCCAAGAATAGGCAGATCTGTTGGTTTTTTAAAATCCTTTATTTTTCAGAATACAAAGGGATTACAACCTGACTTTCAGCAAAAATGAAACAAGTACATCTTCTGTACTCTTAAGAATAAAGACTTAATACAAGCTTCGATGAAACAGGCTTTAAAACAAGATTAGAACCAACCCAGAAAGGAACTGCTACCAAACGTGATATACCAACGTTTTATCGTGAGGATGAAAACAGCACCTAACAAAATTCAACTGAGTCATTAAGTTCAAAGGCTACAATATTTTTAAATAAATTACATTAAAAGAACTGTGAAGGTTTTGAACTTGAAAAACAAAAACTAATTCCCACTCATTATGGTACTTCTAAAGCTACCCAGTACACCCATAGGCTACACACACACACACACAAAGCACACGCGCGCGCGTGCACACGCTAAAGCTAATTATTTCAATTAACGCTGCCACATTACTTAAACATTTAAACATGCTAACGAGGTACATATCCTCCTAATCCTGGGCAGGAATTACAAAAGCCTTTCTGCCACAATTAATGTAATGGGACTTTCTGTCAGGCTCCTCTTCAGGGTCTCGGAGCAGAAACGGACCTTGAATGCTCGTATTTCACGGCTTAACAATGGGGGAAATGGCCTCATTTCTACCTCCTCAGTACCAGCCCAGCATGCACGGTCCCAGCTCGTCCCGAGGGGTGCCTACCACGGGCTTTTCGGGACTCGGCCAGTGAATCTCCTTCTCCTTCCTCCTTCCTGTCTATGGTAAAATGACAGCCCGCCACGTGCATGTTTTTCACCTGCTCCTTTACTAAACCAGCCCAGCTGAGTCTGGCTCTGTCACAGGATCAGGAGACAGAAAGCAGGGACCAGAACAGGAACGCCTGCCCTGTGGGGCTCCTGCTCCAGCGTGGAGAGACGAGAGACACAGAGAAAGCAAAGCAGCGTCAGACAGTGGAGACTGGATTCAGAAAGAATAAAGCAGGAAAGGGGGACAGAAGTGGCAGGCGGAGGCGGGCTTAGCAAGAGTAAGCCGCCTCCGGAGGCTCAAGTGGTGGGGAGGGCGCAGGGCACCTTCAGGTAAGAACTGGAGACAGGAAGCAGCAGGGAACCAGGACACACAAGTGCCCTACTACAGGAGGGGACACAGTGAGGGTCAGAACCTCACGGAGATGCAGGGGAGAGAAGCAGCATGGGGTGGGGATGGACCCCCCGGAAGGACTGGGGCTATCCTGCTGATGAAGCAGGGCGCCACTGGGGGAACGTGGAGCCACCAGGTGAGAAGAGCTGACTCCAGCCTCAAGCCCTCTCTCTGACTCTCAAGGCCAAAGGCAGGAGCACCAGGCCAACGAGGACACAACCGCGAAAACCTAACCCAGAGCAGGTGCCTCACGCCAGCAGGCTGAGGCGTGGTCACGTGCTGGAGGCCCTGAGAGCTCGGAAACGAGGGAAAGGAGACCCCGAGGAGCTGGCTGAGGGCTGGCAGGGACGACGGGCCGGCCCAGGAGAGGTGGGCCGCTGGTCACACAGCAGGACTGGGGGGTGCGGCCGGCAGCTGACTCTGGACATGTATGTGAGACGCCCTTCAGACACGGAGGTCAGGAGAGGTCAGCGGCATACAGATGGTGGTTCTGAAAGCCATACCACAGGTAAGAGAAGCCAAGGAAGACAGGTAAGGGGAGAAGAGCTGAGTTCAAGGACTGCGGCACGAGGTGCCGCAGTGTGTGGCAGACATGCAGAAAGCAGCTCGGTGGGCTGGGCCGCTACTCACTGAGTAAAAGGTCAGGAAGGTATGGTCTGCCGAAATGCACGGTGGGGAAAAAGGGTTTCAAGGAGGAAGGAGGATAGACAAGACTGTGAAGTGACTGGCCAGTTTGACAACAGCACAAGTGAGTTCAAAACCAACAGGAAACATGGAGATGTGAGCACTGCTGTGAAGATGAGCAAAGCAGGGAGGCGGGGGGCGAGGGGCATGTGAGGCCCAGACAGGCTGGTTTACTTCCCTCCTCCCTTCCCCTCACACCTTCCCTCCACTCTTTCACTCCATTGAGAACCGTCACAGCACTCTCTGCTGATGGAGGTGATCCCGGTGGGAAGGGCTGCTCACGTACGGAAGACAGAGCCGTGGAAAGCCAGGGGTGCTTCCTGGAGCCGTTCAGGAGGGCCGGGCTCCAGGGTATCCGGGGAGGGCTGACTTGAGCCAATAGCTTGAGCAACCTGGCCACGGCGCGAGGAGAGGCAGCGCCAGCCGGGGGCAGCAGGGAGGCCCACCAATATGGAAGCAAAGGCCGGGGAAACCTTGGCACGATGGCTCCTATCTTCTCAGGTGAACAGGAAGCAAGCTTATCGGCTGCGTGATGGGGGTAGAATGCGGCCCAGTCATCCAGGAGAGCGTCAGGTATACGAGACACTGATCACGCCTTTAGAGAAGGTGGGGCAGCTGGGGTCAGCGGACCAGGTCTGAGAGCAGAGGACAGGACAGGAGAGCTGGCCGGCCTGGCCTGAGTGCACCGAAGTGAGAGGATGGGTCAGACCCATCCAGGGACTCAGACTGTATGAGGATGGAGGGGAAGGTGACGGGAGGTCAGGAGCATAACTCAAGGGACAGGACATCTCAACACAGGGGAGCTGCGGGAAGTGCAGTCCCGCAGGAAGTGGACGGGGAGGTCAGAGCTGCAGAGTGGGAGGGTGATTCTGAGACTACACGAGCATGTGAGTCACCGCTGGTGACAGGGCCTGGATTATAATCTCAGGCATGAGTGGCTGAGGGCGTGCACTAGAAAAGAGAGCTCAGAACTGTCCTAACGGCTGGCCATCCACGTGGACACTACAGTCAGCACAAACCATGGCAGGCACTACAGCAGAGAGCGCGACCGGGCACGAGGAGCCCAGCTCCTCGGGGGTGCAGGATGGACAGCCTGGGAGTGACGAACGGTTGGAAAAGGGAGGAGTAACCAGGTCACAGTCTAATGACGTCAGAGTCCAAGTGCTGAAAACGGCCACCGAGAACAGAGGACACCACCCCCCCCCCCCCCGCCCCAGGCGCAGTATGACGACGACAGGGTGGGAGAAGAGCAGAGCTACCACCTGTCAGGATGACAGGAGAAGCAAGGCAGGCTGGGACAGCCACACGCCTGCCAGCAGAAGGGTGAGGTGAGGACACGGGGGCTGGCTGTTAGGTCAGCTCTCCGTTCCAGAGGGAACAAGCACAAAGTTCCAGGACAGAGGAACTGTGCACAATCAGGTCCGAAACGGGGTGTATGACACGTGAGGGACCAAGGCTGAGAGGCAAGGGACCTGGACCCACGGGGCTCCCGTGCTGATACCAGAGACGGGGAGGGCAGATGCTCCCACCAGCCCTGCCAGCCTCGGGCGACTGGAGAGGGAGGCTGTGTGCTGGGGACATCTGTCTAACCTGCTGTGACGATGGGGACCCCGGCGGGGCTGTCTGCACTAGCCGGTGGCAAGCTGGGGCTCCCTCCTGCTGCAGGAACACACTGGCGTCTCCGTGATTTCTCTTCTGCATGGGTCCTGGCGCTGGGTAAAACCTTAGACTCTCCTCTTTCCTTCTCTTCTTCCGTCACCTTGCCTGTGACCATGAGACTCAGAGAGTCCGAATTCGCCTGTGTGACACCTGCCGCTTAGAGGTTGCTCGGGAGACAGAACAGGAAGGAGAGCGCGCAGGGCCAGTGATAACAGGGCGGACACTGCAGTGGAGCCCGGGTAGCTCCGTCTCGCTAACAGTTTATGACATGATGGTACTGTCAATGAGAACAGAACTTCTAGCACCATCAAGTGTCACATAGGAACAATGGCGGAGTCACAGGCAGCACTCCGTCAGAAAGCAATACTGAGATTTGAAAAACTGGGACTAAAAATTCAGCTCCAGTAATATAACTTCCCCCAACAAGTCATATTATATTCCAGAAAAGAAAAAAACCAGTGCTATTCCTCTTGATACCGAGTATCATGTTCTTCAGATGACTGGACAGTGGGCTCAGAGCGCACCCTGCAGATGTCCCCACACAGACGAGACAGCCCACTCCGCACACCATTCACTAGCCAAACACCGCCACAGGCCATGGGTGAGCCACTGCTGGGATCTGAATTTGTTCTTCATCTTTTACTCTGTTCATACTGCAATTCTTTTTAATACAACTTTACAAGAAAACACACGTCACGTAATACTAGGTTAAATAAAGCCCACGAGGACAGTTTCTGGCGCTAAGCCTCTACCACCCACACTCCCTCCAAACAGCCGATCACAAAGTACTGTTTCATCCTCAGCTCTCTCCCCCTGCACACGAGGGTGAGAACTCTCCCGAAGCTCACAGACCCTCATCTGGTGCTCAAGGTGTCCGTTTTGCCACAGAACCACTTACGTGACAAGCCTCTTACTGTCCATCCGGAATGTCCACAGTGCTAATCAGCAGCAAACAGCAAAACGACAGCAAGCGTCTCCACACATTGCTGACGATTCTCACTGGAGGGGCCGATGCCCACCCACCGGCGGGGCTTATGGGATGGTGGGACATAGAGGTGGCCTTCCACTGGTGGTTCCATCGCCCTCAGTTCTCCTCGCACTGCTCACTGGTTGGGTGCTTCTTTACCCTGGCTTGGCTTCCTTTTATAACACTTTAGCCTTTTGGCACGCATTTCCTTTTCAGTTTCTTTAGATACAATGAACCACTTTCAATCTAAGGAGCTAAAGGATCTAGAAAAATTCTGGAGGGCCTTTTTTCCCTACTGTGTAAGGGCAAAGCAAGAAAAGGCTGTATTATTGGTTTGGTTTGGTTTTGATCAGACTCATCTCAGATTCTTTAATTTATGGAGCAACGTGTCTCCCCCTCCCTGGCCGTCAGCCTGCGGATCTGGGAGACAGAAACAGCTGCACCTTGGGCTGAAACATGACCTACACTGCACACAGCTGCCCAGCGCCTACTCCTTACAGTGCTGGCACGTTTATTACACAGTAGCGTGATTGCTAAATAAGACAAATTTATTGTAACACTGACCAATTTAGTGAAATGTTATAAAGCTGACAGTATTGATTAAGCTGTAATTCTGGAATTAAACAGGCTTAAATCTTAAAGTAGCTTTAATAAAGTTAGAAGAGTAAACGATATGTGTAATTCTAGCCTAAAAGTTATCGGTATCAAAATACACAATATTACTGACAAGAATTCTCTACAATAGATACAATCTGAAGTTCTCAGACCTAAGAACAAAACTCTAAATATCAACACTTTGGGGTCGATGATTTAAATTTGTCACTTTGTGTGACAAAGTAGGTGCGTTTCTATCTCAGTATTTCATACTTACAGTAACCTTCCATTTTATACCTACCCTGGAGTTACGATTTTGCACTACAGTTAGCTATTAATAATCTAGTATCACAGGTGGTGGGTTTTCAACATTAAAATAAATACTTCACAAGAGAACAGTGGGCAAGAGGAAAATCACGTAAGCATAATCGAAAGGAAATATACTTCAACTATGTCACTTCCGTTAAACTACGTCATTACTCTTTTCTTCACTGGTTCTTCCTTTGAAGCCAAAAATGACCAGGAACACCAAGTGAAACTTTACACCGCTGACGTGCTGGCATGGCTACCCACGGGTAATGGACAGCATTCCCAAACGACAGCAGAGCTCCTCATTTGGCACCTCAGAGTCCAAGAAACACACCCCTTTGGACCTTAAAGACTGAACGGGAGAACCGGAATGGGGCTGGGACCGTCACCAAGACAACACGTTAACCTTCCAAAGCTCAGCAGCTACGTCACGAGGTTTAACAGCACGAGGACCTGGCGGTAGAGACGTGTGCACCTCAGTGGCCTGGGTCTGGTCAATGGACAACATACCCAACCACAGCCGGTCAGCTCGGGGAGGATGGGAACTTGACCCACACACTGCTCATCTCCAGCAAACCCTTCCCTGCCGAGGAGGCTCACAGGTTACAGCACCAGGCACAGACAAGCTCGTATTTCTCCCCTCGACTGCCTGTCTTGTTTGAATTAAATCCTTTTTACTCTGGTCTAAGTCTGCAATGCATACATACCGATGAGTCGCCTCTGGAGTGCTTCTTCCTCAAGGGTAACAATGTAGATTTGTTCATCCAGGTCTTCAAGAATCTAAATTTAAAGATCACACTATTGAAGGATGCAGCATATACAAAGCCTATGCTTATGAGAATGCTGAGGCTATCCGGTCTGTAATTTAGAAAGCCATTCAGATTACTAGGGATCTAAAATTAAAATGCTCAAACTAGTCTATTTACAAATTAAGTAAAAGTATTTTGGTATATAACTTAGCACATCAAAAGCTGATTATCACAAACTATATATATATTTAAATGGGTTTTCTTTAACTTTAAAAGATTACTCTGCAGCTCTCTCGATAGCACACAAATTCCAAACATCCAAAAGGTTAAATACAGTAAGTACATCTCATTATGCCCAAGCCACTATTTGAGAGCTGGAACAAACAGCACACCATCCAACACTGGTCTCTCATCTATCCTTACCTAGGTAACATTTAAAACAAGACATTCATGAAATAAATCGCTACCATGCAAATACTTCTCATTTATATCTCTTTGTAGACTAAAAATTTTCCACAAATATTGAACACTGGTATTATCAAAATCACCCTGTTGACAGAACCACAGAGAAATAGTGGGGCTCACATATACACCACTATCATGCCATACAACACGAGTGAAAAACAACAACCGAGAAACCACTGATCAATAAGCAGTTATACAGGATATTATCTGCACTGTCTTCAAAAGTGATAAAGCCTAAAGCTGTTTCCCCCAGCTCTGTTAACACGGCTCTCCTCCCCGAGACGCCCCTCCGTGCGCCGCCGGCTCGGGGAGAGGCGGGGAGGAGCGGAGCGGTATCAGTGTGCTCTATCAGGAAACCCAAGCCGCTCGCTCCCGGCGCGGCCAGAAACCGCGGGGAGCTGATGGACAAAACACGCGGGCGGAAACCCTATCCGTGGATACCCTTTCAGCTCCCTGATGAGGTATTTGCAGGAAAAGGCCTCTCAAATCATGCAATCCCTGTTGGGTACCAAATTCACAGAATTTCTATGAAACTTATTTAAAACAATCCAATAATTCCCAGTGCTTTAATAAATACTGATGATCTCCTATGGCCTAGAGCTAATAACAAAATCAAATAATGAAATTAGAATAAACAGTAAGAAACCATAAGTAATTAAAAAGTGAACTTTCCCGTGAGTGAGGCAGGACGGGGAGGAAGGGGCAGGGGGAGGCTTCTGGGCGGGCCCCCAGTGAGGACCGAGGACACGACACCCACGTTCTGAGTGGACAAGGACGGTCCCCTGGCCACAGCTGGGAGGCTGTGGCCTGACCAAGAACCCAGGACAGACAAGGACGGCAGGGACTGTGTCTTTGGGCCATGATACCATGCTCCTTTCCCTTCTGTGTCCTCACCACTTCCTACTGTTTGGGTCACAATGGACGGTTCTTGCTTTCCTTAAAGTCTAATACGTACAAAAGGACTTCCTTCTACTGGGCAAACTGTCCAATAACAACTTACAGGTGTGTGCTGGTGTGAGTACGTGACAATGAGCAGCCTATTTGTGTTAAGTGTTTCCATGCACTGTCCCCTTGATTCTACTCCAATCGTATAAAAAACAGATGGCCGTTGTCCCCATCTTGTAATGCGCCAAAACAAAGGCTAGCAAATACAAGTCATCTGCCTTTGAAGATAGGGAACCCCTTAACCACTCTGGGAAGATGAGGTCTCAAATGCAGTGAGACCTAGTCCCTGACCTCAAACAGCTTATATTCTAGTGCCCAGGAGAGAAAAAATGAATTCAAAAACTAGTGACAGGACTGAAATGAATGTCCTAACTGAAGCTAAAATAAAGCATTACGCAAGTTCAGAGGAAGACAGTTCCCAGCTTCTACTGGGGAGGACAGGTGTGGGCCATGTTTTGATGGCAGAAGTGTCTACCTGAGAGCTTAATCCACCACAAGGAAGAAGGCAATGGGAGCAGAGGCTGAAACTATAAGCAAAACACAGAGGCCAAGGAGTCCCGAGTGCACTTGGGGGGGGGGGGGGGGGCAGGCAGTGACAGAGGGTAACGCTGCAGCTGCTGGCAGGACAGAGAAGGAGCCCGAGTGCAGGCTGAGGCCAGTCCCTGCCCATCCTCAGAGACCTGTGAGCCTGAAGAAGCGACTCACCCACCCAGAAGTGCAGGTGCCTCAGTCCCAGGATGGGAACACCACCCCTAACTTATGGACTTGTCATCAGGATCAGATGGAATCGGGTGTAATGAAGTATAAGGTCGGACAATTAAGTTCGTGAACTCATCCTAGAAAAAGCGCTCCATACCTCATTGCTGAATATCACTACGGTCACCTTCAAAGGACTCCCCTTGGGAAGCTGTGCACCAACACCAGCACCTAATCCGCCCTTCAAAGTAATCTTGGAACTCTATTTTACCTGGAATGGCCATCAGAGCTGTTGTCGTATGACCCTTGATGTCCTGAATGTCATCAAAATGTCTTCAATATTTTCTTTATCTTTGAGTAGAGGAAACAGTTATTGGGGCCCAGATCAGGTGAGCAGGGAGGGTGTTCTAATACAGTTTGTGTGCTGGCTACACACTCCCTCACAGACAACGCCGTGTGAGCTGGTGCGTCGTCGTGATGCAAGGGCCATGAGCTGT
>PVJL010011447.1:0-42900 GCA_004026885.1 Lyroderma lyra | reverse complement strand
GCGAGGGTGACAAGTGCACTTCTAGAATGGGGTTGGGGGATGGAGGCTGTGTGGGGGGCACGCAGGCTCTGCGGCTGGGCACACCTGGTGGCACAGGCTCCTGGAGGGGCCGTCCTGCCCGCAGTGCCCCACCTGCCCCCACAGAAGAGGGCAGAGAGAGCCCACCAGCCTCCCTCCGTCCGCCCCCGGGGCAGACCACAGCCCCCCGCAGAGCGGGGCAGCTTCCTGGGGAACGCGCACGATCACACAGACCCCCCTCTCCTCTCCCTGCAGGCAGGCTGAGAGCAGAGGAAGGGGGGCCCAGCGGCGGGGGGCGGGGGGCGCGGGTCTCTGCGCTGCCATAAATGGTAACGAACCGAGCACCTCGGGCGCTGCGCTCCTCCCTGAGACAGCACCGCCGCTCCTTCCCCCACCGCCCACCCTCCCGAGGGCCCCCCAGCCTCCTCCCCCACTGGGCCCCCGGGCCCCAGAGGACCAGTCAGGACGGGTGTCCTAAATGGCTCAGACATCACGGAGCTCGCGGCCCGATGCCAGGCTCGTCGGCCTGACAAGCTGTCACTCTGATTTGGGTCCGAGGCGCGCTTGGCCACAGCCGGGCGGCGGGGCGGGGGAGACCGGTGGGGGACAGTCAGGCCTCGGAGCACACCCAGCCCCCTCCCAGAGACACACGGGGAGCTGCTGCTCCCTGCAGGGGGGCACAGACGGCTCTGGGTCCTTCCCGCCAGCGGGCTGCCATCTCCTCAGGTCCCCCTGCAAGTGGACCCCCCGAGTCTGCCAGTCCAGGCCATGCATACCCCCCACGTTCTGCAGACCCGGGGGTGCTACCCGGACCTGCTGCACCTGCCGGGCGCCCCCCGAGCGCCGTCCTCAGCGGGGCCCCCGCCGACCCGGACACGGTTCTCCCGAAGTCTCCGTGATGTCCGAGCCATCCAGGACACCCACCCTGACTGGTCCTGGCTCAAGAGCCTTGGCATCGGCCCCTTCCTCTGGTCTCTGACATCACCCTCCTCTGCGCCGTCCCCCCACTTCCCTCGGCTTCTCCAGAACCCCTGCACCTGACTGTCCTCCATAACAAAACCTGCTCAGGAGACAGGGTGACCTCCCCACGGGTGCCGGGCAGGGACCTCCCCACGGCCCTCCACGGTCAGGTACTCACGAACGCTGTCCCGGGACGCCCCCCCCCCCCAGTTCATCTCATGCCCCTGGTCTGCACACACAGTGGCAGGGGGCATGTGTGCCAGGCCCTGCGCAGGCCCCCCGCCTGCTGACCTCAGGGCCCCCCTCACGGGCCTCTCCCCGGCTTCCATCAGGCCCGGAAGGCTGGTCCTACTCTGCATGACCGGGTCCCACTCCTGTGTCCAGCTCTGGCACAGGACGTTCCCCATCTGCCCGGCCCTCCGCCCGAAAGGCTGAAGCCACCACCAACAGGGACGTGCACCGGCTCAAGGGACACTCCAGTGAGATGGCCCGGGGAGCTCTGACACAGCTTCTTGTCTGAGCCCGCTGCGTCACCACGGAGGGCGAGGACCCGGGGACGGGACACAGGGCTTGCCTGTAAAACGCTCGGGGGCCCTCTGTGGCAGGCCACACTGCCTTCCTGGACACTCCGTGGACAGCAGCAGGCCCTTCCCGGCACGACCGCAAGCTCCCTGGGACGCGTGACCGGAGCACTCCCATGTCCCCCGCAGCACACAGCACGGGGTCAGCCCACCACACGTCACCGCGGAGCTCTCCGACGGATGGCTGGGAACGTGTGGGGAATTCGAGAGACTCAGGACTGAGAAAGGTCCAGAAGCTGCAGGGCAGGAGACACGCGCACCCTAGAGCAGCGACTGGCCCCGCCAGCAGCCCGCATGGCTGTCACCAGGATGGATGAGGAGATGCAGTGACAGACAAGGGTCCCTGAGTGTGGTCTGCAGGGAGATGGCCCGAGGGTTGTCGTGTCCTAGCTCTGGGGTAACCTGCCCCTGAGCAATTCAGTCACGCCTTGATGGCACACCAGGCACGGAGCCGAGCAGAGGCGCCCCAGGCTGCCGAATGCCACCCAGAGAAGGGTCGGGGCGGCCATGCAAACACTGCCAGAGCTGCTGGATGGGGCACAGGGCAGGTGGGGGGGCTGTGTGGCAGCTCCCCCTCCCTAGGGCTCAGCCTCCTCATCTGCTCTTGACCTCCCTGTCCGGGAGGAAGGAGGATACATCTCAGGGTAGGAACCCATCCCAGCTCCAGCATCCGGCATCCGGGGGGCAAAACACTTCAGCAGACATCTACCGTGTAGACCCTTCCCCATCTGTTGGCACCAGCACCCCTGCTGGTCTTTGGGGAATCCCTTCTCCCCAGTGCATACAGCCTTGACCCATCACCCAAGGCGCTCTGCTCACCCCTGGCCACAGGTGGGCAGGTGACCAGCCAGACCCTGTCCCGGGAAGCCAGCGGTGAGAGCCCAGGGCCAGGCACAACAGGAGTGGACGTGTCCGGGCAGGGTCACCATGACCACAGCTTCCCCTCCTAGCCTCTGCGCTCTCCCGGCATCCTTTGCAGATACCTCAAGGCCCCAGACGGAAACACAGGGCGCAGGTTCCAGGTGGGGGGACAGGAGAGCCGGGCCGGCACAGGCAGGAGACGCCAGCCAAGGCGACTGGCCCCCCACGCCGAAGGACACGGCCGGGCTGGGTTCACAAACGGAGGTAAGCAGGTAGGTCAGCCGGGGGAGGTGCGTGGGGCCTGCCACCTAGCACACGCACATGCACACGCACACGGGAAGGGAAGCTACCCAACATGCATATTCATGACATGTAAATAGATACACACATACTCACACTATTACCGTGCCTTGTTCGCATGTGCATACATACATGCACACATATTTGTACATAAATACGGTATGTGCGTTTATACACACGTGCACACGTGTTCATACAAGCACACCTAAGCGTGCACGTGTGGACTGGGGAAGGCGAGGACATGAAGAACCTTTGGGAATGTGGCCCGCCCTCGGTGCCACCCACAGAACGTTCACGCCGACGGGCCCGGCCCAGCCCTTCTGGCTGTGACAGGCAAACGTGCCCACCCCGTGGTGGCCACAGGGTCCTGTGCCCTGAGGTTGTAGAAAGGGGGCAGGAGGCAGGAGAGCGAGCCCACCACGGCCCTGGGCCTGAGCGCATCACGTGACCAAGAGGGTTCCCTCCTCACCTGCTGGCCTGCTCGGTCGTGCCGGAGAGACTGAGGAGCAGCCGCCTGCGCCCAGGGTGCCGAGGCCCTGCCCAGAGCCAGAGCACAGGCCAGCCCAGGGCCAAGACGCCAACCCCGAGGGTCCTCGGGGAGCGCGCTATACATCGCTCGAAGGGGCCCAGCGCAACCCTCTGGAGCAGGGGGACACGCACAGGGACCAGCGGGAATGGAGGCAGAGGGCCACAGTGCCGCCTTCCAAAGCACAGAGGGTGACGTGGGTGGCTGCAGGGTTCCATGTGGCTACGCAGGGCGTGCCAGCCGGGGGTCGGCACCGAGTCTTTCCTTCAGGGAAACCCCAGTCGTTATTTACAGGGTCTGACCTGCCAGGGGCGTCTGGGATTGGCCTGCCCAAGGCCCCGCCCCCACCCAGGACCCCGGTGCTGCTCAGGTCAGCCCATCCCCAACACGTATTTACTGAGCACCTGCTACGAGCACATGAGGCCAAGAGGATGAGACGAAGGGCCCCAACGCTCCCTCCTCCTGTCCTTGGTGGCCTCACCCGCACAGACACACCACTGCCTGCTCAGTGTGTGTGAGGATTTCAAGTGCCACTGCTCTGAGAAAGCCCCTGACAGTCACTGGGTGGTCCCCTCCTACCGCACTTCTGTTTGAGGCAGGGACTGGAGGGCAGAAGGCACAAAGCGTCACCTGAGCCACCTACGAGCACAAATATGCACGACTCAGGTCCTGGCATCCCAGGGTACCCTGCACTCAGCTGGATCCAAGGGGAGCACAGGCTAAAGGCAGCCCGGGAAGGAGCTGGGTCAGGGGACTTCCCAGGGACCGTCACAAAAAGCACACGGGCTTTGGGGCTTGACTGACCTGGGTTCAAATCCCAGCTCTGTAATTAGGGGCGAAACCCTTGTCCTCTCAGAACTTCCATCCTCTTGGAGACAAAATGGAAATAATGCCACAAGTCCTCCTCGGGTGCTGAGGAGAGCAGATGGGGCAGAGAGGTGACCCAGGGTTGTGCCCAGCACTGGGCCCAACCAACCACCCGCCTGTCCAGTCCAGAGCTTCTGGCTGGGGGGTGGGGGCGGGGCTGGGGGGACTGCTGGCCTCACCCTGGGCCCCAGTCTTCTCTGTCCTTGTGTGCACAGGAGTTGTGCTGAACTCGGAGGGGACAAGGGCGTGGTGACAAAGGATGGAAGATCAAGTCTCTACATGAAAGATGCATAACACATGCACGGAGACCATTAGAACATTACAGGACAACATTAAAGAAGGTCTAATATGTGAAGTACGAGGTCTGGCCGGAAAGAATCCAGGGAGAGGCCGATGGGTGGGGAAGGAGTTGACTGATTGCTCAATACTGATTTTCAGTTCCACTAGACAAACTGATGGCACAATTTACACAAAGAGAACACAGGGCCAAGAATGGCCAGAACATTCTTGAAAAAGCGTTGAAGATGAGAGGATGTGCCCTCCTTTTCCGACCAGATATCGAGATGTGCAATCGAGCTGTAGTAATTAAGGCAGCGTGGCACCAAGACAGACAGCGGGTTCAGTGGAAGACACAGGTGGCATTACACGTCAGCGGGCACAGGGGCGAGAGCCAATCCATGGACTAGCACAGGTGATACGTATTTGTGGGAAAAGGACATTGGAGACCCACCTCACACCGTGCACGAATGTAAACTCCAGATGTACCAGTCAAGGACGTAAATGTAAAAGGAAACGCGTTCAGAAATAAGTACAGGAACTCATCCCCAATCATTCACAAATCCATTCAACAATTCACGAGCTCTTGACACGTGGTGACATCACCGTCCTATTACCAGGGAGATAAGGAAGCTCCGGAGATGTTCCGTAAGAAGGAAAACCTAACAGAGCAAAGGGACTGATCCATTTGCTTATAGTAAAGAATTTCTGTTCATCAAAGGTCGTCTATGAACTGGGAGCTATAACTGCTTGCAGACAGCTTAGTAGACAACAGATTAGTATCCAAAACATAAATAAAACCCCTAAAAATTAGTAGGAAAAACCAAACAACGCAACAGAAAAACGAACGAACACACAAATTGGCGTTCACAGCAGAGAGAAGAACCACCAGTAAACCTAAGAAAAGCTGTGCGCTGGTGATCAGGGAGATGCAAATTAAAAACACAGCACAGCATCTTACACCCGGTGTATTAGAGAATGCCCCAAACCTGCCATCGATTAGCATCCGACCGGAAGAAATGGCCATCGAGACGGTCACTTTGGAAAACGACGTGGCCTCAGCTCGTGAAGCCACAATTCACACATCGGAAACGTCAGCGGTGCCACTCTCAGCTAAGCATCCTCCAGCCGTGCTCTTCAAAACGTGGCCCATGGAAATGCTCCGTGCTTAGAACGTGTTACAGCCATCTGACACTGCCAGACCCCGCGAGTGCACGACCCATGGACTCGTCTGGGTGCAGGGACGTCCCCTGAGCCGTGCCGTGGTCCTGCTCAGCAGAGCCACGTCGGAGAGGCGGAGCTATCACAAAGCAGCGCTCGGCTAGAGCAGCGCCTGCACGTGGCCACCAGGGCAGTCGTAGGAGGACGTTCCGAGGCGCGTTTCCAAAGAAGGAAACGACCTGCACGCGCATCACCGGGAGGTGACGTCACAGCGCGCTCGTACCACAGAAAACCACGGACCAGGGAACGGAAGTGCACGGCGGCCACGCCCCTCAGCAGGAACCCATCAGCAAACTCGCCGCTGGAGCTCTTAAAAATTCGGAATGATTCCATCTGTCAGTTTAAAAGCAAGCCAAACAGATGACGGGACCTCGACGATGCCTGCGAATGTGGGGAAAAGCTACAAAGAAATGTACTTAACCAAAAAATTGAGGACTACGGCTCTCTCTGGGGAAGGTGGGCCGTGCTCGGGGGACACACAGGGGCTTCGTGGGGGTCGCTACGCTTTTGCTTCTTAAATGACACAGCGGGCACGTGTTCGTCGTGCGATTTTAACACCCCATGAATTTACGTAGGGTAAGTGCCACAAGCTGAGGGATTTTAAGTGACCGTTTCTCTGGTTGGTAAAGGGACCTGAACCTGGATGCCCACACACCTGTCAGCTCGGGTCACAGGCCCAGCTGCCCTGGCGGAGTCCAATACCCAGCTTCCCAGAGACTTGGCCTGCCCGTGGGGACCCTGCGACAGGACCTCTGGCCCCGCTGGCCCGTTCCCAGCCTGATCCACAGCACCACGAGCGAAGGGAGGCCTGGGGCGGGGTGTGGACCGTCCCCGACCAGGCAGCCAAAGGTGAGTGCACAGCAGGCAGGTGAGGCCACGCCCCGCCCCCACCGCGGTCCACCTCCATCTTCTACCTGGTCTTCCCGGCCCCCACGACCCCTATGTCCCACACATTCCTAAGACCAGAAGACCTCCGGGACAATGCCAGCCTACAGAGGCAGTCGGGGCTCCTTCCGGGGCACGCCAGCACTGCCCAGGGCCTCAGGAGACTTGCTCCTCTGCCGTCACTGCAGAGTGCGGTGACAGGACAGCTGCAAGGCACCGAGCGCGGCATGCCGGGCCCCCTGCTAAGCAGGGCACCTACGCCGTGCATGTGTGACTTCATCGGGGCCTCATCACTCAGCCCTGGGAGGTGGCTGAGACTGGCATGGTGATGAGATCCAGGCCCCAGGCAGTCACGGAAGCCCTCGAGACAGGGCCCTTGCTCCTGCAGGCTGACTCAGGGGGTCTGCGGGGGGCACAGGGAGGGGAGCTCGGCCAGGTGATGTGACTGCACCCTGCCGGGGAGCCCCTGGGGCAGATGGAAGGCCCTCTGCGGGCAGCGCCACATCAGCCCTCCATGGCCAGTGACCCAAGCAGGGCCTCCCCACCGGGCCCTGATGCAGTAATCCACCCAGCGCGGGGAGGTAACCTGACATTTTCGGCTCACACCTGAGGTTCCAGGCCGTGTCAGGAGCAGGGTAAGGGCGACAGCCATGTCTCTGCACCCGGGGCTGCTCCCCAGCTGCAGACTAGCTCAGCCTCCCGCACACGTGACAATTCTAACGTCCCTGCCCCAACCCCCCACCACTCTGGCAGCGAGCAGATTAGCTTTCAAATGTGAGCAGGGCACAAAGCCGGCTCCAAGGACTCAGCTCTGCCCTCTGGGTTCGCTGAGCCTCAAAGCTGCCTGACTGGAACCTGGGAAGCGGGCAGCCCGCAGCCGGAGGGGAGAGGCGGCGTGGGCGAGAGCAGGGGTGCATCTCTGCCGGCGGGATTACCCACAGCACAGCCTGGGGGACGCAGCAGGGCCTGTCCTGGTGGCCACCACCACAGACACTAAAGGATCCTGGAGACAAACAGAAAGGCTCCTGCAGGCAGGGGGGCGTATGCTGCCCAGTGTCGTGCGGCCACCTCGGTCCCAGAGCCCACGCCAAACAGCACCCCAGGGAGCCCCTCCCAACTCTCGGTTTCTCCATGTCCAGCCCGTGCCACACGGGCAGGGGGCTCTGCCGGCCACACTGGGCCACTGGCTCTCCCCCGACGCAGGCTCCAAATCAGCCTGCCTGTCTCTCACCATCTTTCTTCCTCGCCTGGACCCCCACCCTCATGGACCCAGCCAACTCCTACTCATCCTTCAAAACCCAGGTGATCTCTGTACCTCGTCTCTATTAAGCACTGTCAGTTCCTCCATTAAGCAGCTCTCCCGAGCACTGACCGCTCAGACTGCCGTGATCTGCCTACGGGTCTCACTCCTCCGTGGCTCTAGGGCAGCGGTCCTCAGCCTTCTGAAAGCCGCGACCCTGTAATACAGTCCCTCATGTCGCAGTGACCCCCATAACATTATTGTCATTGCTACTTCATAGCTGTCATGTTGCTGCTGTTATGCACCGTCGTGTAAACATCTGATACATGTTTTCCGTGGTCTTGGACGACCCCTGTGAAAGGGTCGTTCGACCCCCAAAGGTCACAACCCACAGGGTGAGAACCGCTGCCCTAGAGCCTGGTTCACAGCCGGCGCCCCAGAAACGCACGCAGTTCGCACCAGCCACAGAGCACGCCCGCCGCCCTTCCCACGGGAGACACCTGCGTCACCACGTCTTCTTGGCAGCCTGGGACACTCCCCGCAGGAACACAGTTTGTTCCTTCCACCCGTTTCCGACGGCAGCAAACACGGCAGGGAGGGCCACCATGGGGGACGGGAAAGGACAAGGGCGTCGGGCCCCCGGAGGCCGGGCCCCTCCCTGGAACGCCCCCGCTCTCACCCCTGCCCGGCAGAGCAGAGCTGCGTTCCGATGCTCGCTGGGGGATGGGCCAGATGACCTCCCGGTTCCGCGACTTCCTGGCCCAAGAAAGTCGCCCCGCCGCGCGCGAGCCCAGCCAGCGCGGCCACAGCCACGGCCACGGCGGCACCCTGCGCGCGCAGCGGGCGGTCAGTACAGAGCTGTGGCATGACGGCACGGCCTCCGCTGGGACCCCGGCGGCCCCGGGAGCCCCAGAGCCTGCCGCCGAGTTCAGCCAAGGGCAGCCAGCACGTGCTGGTGCGGCAGGGGGAGGGCGGGCACCCCCGTCCTCAGAGGACGTCTGGGCTGCTTTCCGGGCCCCCCAAGGCCGTGAGACGGAGCAGAGACCTGCGGCTTCCCCCAAGACAGCAGCGGTGCTCGCCCTGGCTCAGCTGAGACGTTCGCGTCTCTACCCTTTGTCCCCACCCCCTCTTGATTGACACCAATGCTGGCTCTGACATGATTTAAAAATAGATATTAAGACAGGGAAGCTTAATTTTTAATGCTGTGGGAAGGAAGTGAGCACAGAGCCGGCGTTCCCTCGCGGCCACGTTCCAGGGTCTCGCAGCGTCGGCCAGGCCCCGCATTGGCCCGTCTCTCCCCCACGTAGAGCCGTGCCTGACCCATGGCCCTCTGGGGGGACAGCTCGACGGCTCATCCCTGAGCACTCTGGGAAGCCTCTCAGTGCGCCCTGCAGCCCAGCCTGGCCTGGGTCTCCTGTTTAGACAGGCCCCTATCCTGTGCAGACCCCCTCGGCCCACTCGCCGCCTCCAATCCTGGCTAGAAGGCAGCCCGCAGACGCCTGATGACACCCCGGGCCACCCAGACCCCCGCCTGGCCACCACAGACCGACGGGGAGCCACACGGCCCACAGAGGCGCGCACAGTGGCCTCAGATGCAGCTTAGCCAAGCCGCCCGCCCCCAGAGGGGAGGAACAACAGCTTGTGAGGGGCCATGCCACCAAGGCCCGACCCCACTTAGGGGAGGTTAATCGGGACCGCCCCCCCTCAGCACCCTGCCCTGCTCCAGCAAGCACGCTGCACACCACCACCCTGGCTGACCACTCAGACACGCGCTGACCCACAGGTCCCCACAGCCAGGAGAGAGCACTTGGGGTGGGCTGCACCCCTGGTGGACAAGCCCTGCAGTCTGGAGGGACTTCTGTCCCCATACCCCCTTGGCCCCGAGGATCAGATGGGGTGTGCCAGGGGAAGAGGTGGTTCTCAGTCAGGAAGGATCCCTGATGGCCCCCTCACCCCCACCATCTGTATCAGGCCCTCAGGAATGCCATGCTGGGCGCCAGTCAGCACGGCCAGCACCGTAGGGATGAAGTCGGCAGTGCCAGGGGTCACCTGCACCCCCACTCCCACCCCGCAGCCTGGGAGGCACCTGCCCTTTGCTTGGTAAGGAATTGGGGTGCTGGCAGCATGGCTCTGCCTCCCACCCTGCCCTGGTGACATCGCCTGGGCCCTCACCAATACAGACACCCCAGAAACCCCACCCCATGGTGAGGAACTGGGGGCGCTCAGGCCTGCAAGGGGGGTGCAGAGTGCAACAGCTGCCCTGCAAACCCTCCGGACGGGCTCTGAGAGGGCGGTGGCAGTGGGGGGGTCTAGAGAACCACGAGCAGGTGGGCTCTGGAAGCTAAGGAAGAGCCCTACCCACTGATTGCGGGCCTCAGGTTCAACCCCAGTGCCTCCGAAAAGCCTCCTTGGGAGATCTGAGCCATGAGACTCGCAGTGATGGCTACGTGACTCCTGACAGCTGTTCTGGGCCCTGAAGGCCCCGGCTCTGACCAGCCCTGCACACCTCCTCGCCCATCATCACCCCCTGGGGTCTCTCAGGGGGCCCTGCCCCACCTGCCTCTGGCACAAGCACGTTCTCCTTCCATTTGGCTCCTTCCTCCGCTCCATCTCCCATCTCGGGCACCTGACCACAGAAGTCCTCGTGGTGTGGAGCTCAGTGACCCACCGAGCCCACGTCCGGGCTAACGCCCTGCCACGCCTGCTCCTCCGGCTCCCACAGACACTCTCACATACCCAAAGGCGCCCACTCCCCTCGTGCTAACCCTTCCCTCTTCCCGGAGATCTGGGTCGTATCCCACCAGCTCACATGCTGCTAACATAAAAGAACTGTGAGGCTCGGTTTCCCCAGCTGACTGCGTGTCACAGGGATGTTCAAAGCATTAAGTCATCAGGAAAGTCCGCGGCAAGGCGAGAGTGACTCCGTGCCTGGGACGAGAGCTGTGGCAGGCACCCTCCAGTCAGGAAGAGACAGCAAGTTCTCTCACTATGGACCCAAAGGAAGGCCACACCCTCGACAGGCTCCTTAGCTTTGCAGGGGAGCCAGGAAGAACTTGTGTCACCCCAGAACTAAGGTGCTGGGAGAGCCTCCATCTTGGGCAAGCCCCTACCACGTGGGACTCGGGAACCCCTGCACCCAACACCATGCGGATTTCCCACTCTGGCCCTCCATGCATTCACTCACAAACACACCACGAGCACCTACTAAGCGCAGGGCACAGAAAATTGTGTGAGGAGGTCTCTAAGCCAAGTTGAGCTCATCCGGGAGAAGCAGCAGCTATACCCACGCCGGCCAGCAGGTGGCAGGGTGGGGGCGGGGAGGAGCGCGGCTGAGTAGGGCCAGGGCACCAGCAAGCACCCCCACAAGCGTCTTTCCGGCCCAGCGTTAGCACGTGCAGAGTGGGGCCAGGCGGGAGCGCAGGCTGAGACCGCGGGCCACGACAGGAAAGGAAGCCGTGCGCAACGGAAGGGCAGAGTGAGGCCCCCGGCACCGGAGACCTACACACCAGGGCTTGGTGGACACTGACAAATGAGTCCAGTCCAGCCACCAAGACGAGACCAGGAGCACGTGCCCAGCGGCGGTCACGAAATCGTTCCTGACATTCCAGTGCTTCGGCCCCCGTTTCCAGAAAACCCTCGCCACAGGGCAGGTAACACGCTAACCGCAGCGGCCAGAGGGCCCCAGGCCACAGAGACGTCGGGGGGAATCCTCGGTGGAGAAGCAGCAGCCGGTCCCCAAGGCAGGGAAGGGGGCTACCTCTCCAGAGAGAAGGCAGGGATGCAGGACGTCCCGAACCGGATGAGGTGGGGACATGAGAGACACCATCACTACAGCCTCCCCACAATGGACTGGGGAAGACACCCCATCCTTAAGGGGTGACACAGTCTGGCCAAGGTCACACAAGAGGCTAACACAGAACCAGCCTGAGCTTTCCCCTCTGTGGGAAAAGTCGCCCACCCCACCCCCAACACACCCCAAAAAGTTTTTCAGTGCAAGCAGGTTACTTCCCACAAGTGCGGGGGGCAACTGCTTACCCCCCTCCCCGAGTTCGCAGTGAGTGACTTCCTCCTGCCCCCAGTGCTCATCCTGGGCCACGGGCCGCTGACAGCCTCCGGCCGGCAGGAGGACAGGCCCTGGGGCAGAGCCAAACATCTGTGCTGACTGCCTCTGGGCTCCGGTGAAGGAGGGCGGAGGCAGCAGCTGGGACAGAGAACCATTAGCGATGAAGTTCAGAAGTTTCCGAATTCGCCTCACCCGCATTTCTTGGGCGCGAGTGCACGTGCTGTGGACACAGAGCCTCCGGGATCCCAGAGAGCAGAGAACAGAGCCACGCCGCCCCACCCTCCGATACCTCCTCCAGAAAACGATCTCTCACCGAGGGTGGGGGCACGCCTCCCTGTCCCCCTTTGCCCCTTCCAGTCTCTGGGGCTCCCCCACAGGGAGTGCTGGCAGCCCATGGCTGGAGCGCATGGCCGGCCCGCTCCCCTGCCCCGGCCACTGCAATCCCTCAAAAGCAGCTGCCTGCCACCCGAGGGCAGCCTCTCTGCCACACACACCCTTCTTGTCCCCACCAGCCCTAACTCAGGGGCAGACCTGCAGGCCAGCAAGGGAGTCCCTTGGCCTGGGACAGGGGCTGTCCCTCCTTTTCCTGGGGGTTCACTGACAGCAGTAGGAGGATGTGACCCCGACCATTCCTCGGCCTCTCGCCGGTAAAATGCTGCAGCTGGTACTCCTGCGCACGCAGGAGGAATAGGAGAAGAAACGCACAGGACCGTCCACATCGTGCCTGTCTTCAGCTCAGGGTCACAGCTGCTACGGAGCCTGACCCGCCACCACCGCCTGCTGCGGGCTCTCCCGCTGGAAGGACTTCCAGAATGGACGACTCATGGGGGCAGGGGGTGACTGCAAACTTTGCCAGCCTCCTAGGAGTAGTCTCTCCCGGAAGACGGGAGAGTTTGGAGCCTCCTCCATTCAGCCAGCAAGGAGAGAGAGGAAGGTACAGAGACGAAGGCGGGGTGGGAAACGATTTAAGGAGAAAAAAAAACCCTCACCGTAGCGCAGGCAGAGCACTGCAGCACCGGAGGCAGAAGGTACGCTACCGCTACCGTAAGCAAGGAGCAGAGGCGGCGGGAGGGAGCCGCGCGGACTTACCCAGAATATCAGGTTGAAGAGGAACATCGTGTACTTCAGGCAGCAGAGGCAGCCCCTGGCCATGTTGCACTTCTTAAATTCTAGGAGGAAAACAAAGGACAGGTCCAGGTAAAACACCACGTACTTGCTCCCTTTGGGGGCATTGTACTTGTCGGTCTTGACGCCAGCCTCGGCGCGGCTCTGGCCCCGGGAGCCCGCCGTGCCGTAGAAGGCACCGGCCGTGAAGCCGCGGCCGAACGGGCGGCCTGAGGTGGACGGCTTGGCAAAGTCCGAGTCCTTGCTGTCCAAAGATGGACTCCGGTGGATCGAAGAATCCTCGCTACTCGACTTCTCCATGCTCGCGGCGTTCCCGTGGGGCGCGAGGGCCGGGGGGCATCGCTCCCGGAGTGGCACGGAGGGGGCGCCCAAGTCGGAGCCTTGCACGCCCCCTCTCTGTACCGGGGCGCACTACTCCGGGTCGGACCCGGTACCCAGGGGCCTCTGCCTCTCGGAAGGCGCCCGGCTCCCTGCCCGCCGGTCCGGGAGGGCTCTGCGGCTGGCTCCCGGCACGCTCGCGGACGCTCTCCGGGAACTGGCTGCCCTGTGCAACTTAGCGTCTTTGGGGAGGCTGCAATTTGATTTCTGTTTCCAGAGCGTCAGCTCGCCTCCCGGTGCACTGGCCGCTCCACACGAGGCGCCAGGGCTCGGGGACCCAGGCTCCCCGGGCACACCTCGCCCAACCCAGCCCCGGCGCTGAGCCCGGCCACTTGGCGGGCGCTCCGCCTCCTTGCGCTCCGCGACTTTGCGGAGCTGCTCGCCAGCCCTGGGATGGCCGAGCGCGGCGGCCGGTGCCGGAGGATCTGCCGCAGCCGCCACGGCCGGGCTTTCCCTGCGAAATCCCAGCCCCGACTCCGGACTCTAAAACCGCCGGAGCCCCCTCACAGGGCCCTTGGCCCCGCCCCACTGCTTTGCATTCGACCAATGAGCGCGAGGTCTGCCAGCGAGGGGGGGGCAGCCTCCCCGCCCCAATGACACCATATCTTTAATAGGATTAGCGTTCCGCCGTGTGCCTATACCCGTGCGCTGCGAACCCTCGCTAAATGTCAAGGGCTCCGGAGCAGGGGGTGAACCAGAACCTTCATGGAAGGTGCTGGTCTCTTCTACCCGAGAAAATGGGGCGGCAGAGGAGGGGAACGGCTGGACGTACCAACCACGCAAGGAAACCGAGGAAAGGTCTGGGGAGGGCTGGAGGGGAAAGAAGCGCAGCCACGGTGGTCCTGGCCGCCGCCCCCCGCGCACACGGGGCCTCTCCGACCTGCGGCATACGGTCTCCCGGCTACACGCGGGCGCGCGCGAGCCCGTACACGCACACACACCCCCACACACACACAGCACGCCTTTGCACATGTGGGTCCGACTACGACACAGGGAAAGGGGACCGCAGAAGCGGTCTGAGTTGTGGGAAAGACGCGTGGGGCCTCCGCGGGGTGCGCGCTGCCTTCCCCGCCCCCTCTGCGCGCACGCGCGCCTCCACGAGGCTCCTGCAGCTGCGCGAGTGCCCCTCCCCCGCCCTGCGTTCCCGGGGTGGGACGCACGCAGGCTGGAACCCCCTCCAGGCTGAGAAGAGCAGGTGGCGGAGGTGGGGTCCTGCCTATGCCAAGGGTGATGCAGGAGTGCCCTTGGACGCCGGTCCTCTCCCTGAGGAGTACAGGAAAGGGGCTGCCTAGGGAAAGAGCAGGGAGAGGGCTCTGGCTGGGGGCTTGGGAACACACAGCGGGAGCCCTCCTCCTGCCCCAAACCACTGGGCCTGGGGCAGCGTCCCCTGCGCCTGCGCAGAAGCCTGCCCTGCCGACCTGGGCTACCAAAGACTAGGGAACCCGGGCGGTGAGAAGCCCACCTCACGTGTCTGCCACCACCCAGAGCGCGCTGACAGCACCCAGAGCAGGGCCAAGCCCTGTTTTTTATTAGGCTCTGCATCCCCAGCGCCCAGCACCGCGCTTGGCCTCTGCGGGGCGCTACACAGGGATGGCTGGACAGATTCCAGCCCTCCCTCAGCTGTGAGACAGGGCCTCCCCACATCCCACGTGTCTGTGGGTGCCATCTACAGAGGAGGGGCAGGTGTCCAGCTGGCTCTCGGGGCCCACAGCCACCTGACTGGCATGGCTGACACCTTGAGTCCTCTCCAGCCTCCAGCAGGGGCTCCTGGGAGCTCACGCTGCCACCTCACCCTTCACACCCCTCCCTCTGACGCAGCAGAGGGTCATTCACCAGCTGCACAGGGCGCCCGGAGACCCGTGCTTCCCCCTTGGCTCAGTGGGTTTGCACTGCGGACAAGGGCAAGGGCATTGGCCTTTCTGAGCGCCCACGTGCTCCCCCTTGAAAACGGGGGTGAATAAAGCACACCCCCCGGAGGTGTGCTGAGAAGCAAGTGCGCAGGCCCAGGTGGGAACAGTCCGATGACAGTCACCGCCGAACAGCACAGGGGGCTGTTGTCACTAGTCTGGGGGAGGGAGGACTTGGTGCCAGCACATGTGCCCCCAGATGGCCCCCTGTCCCTCCTTCTCTGAATCTCTCCCCGCCCCGACTCACACCTGGTCCAGTGAGAAGAGCTCCCTGGTGTCACCCCGCCTTCATCTCTGTGTGGAAACGGACGCGTGCAGCTGTCCCCTCAGCCACTGGGGCCCCGGGAGGCGGGGGTGCGGGGGAGTGAAGGACCAGGTGAGGGAAGGGGGCACTGCCCAGGGCGACAGCTCTGCTCCCTCCTGGTCACACCTGTCAGAGGGCACTCCGGTCCCAGTCCTCAGTCCATTAACACGGTGTCAGTGAGGTGCCACCAGGGCGCCCGGCTGAGTCGTTACCGGAATACTAAGAGCAGCTCAGACTCATGGCACGTCCTCCCTGCGCCCCAGGCAGCGGGCTCAGCCGCAGCGGCTCCCTGGCCCCTGGCGGTGACGCGGCGGCCATGGCGGTCGGCCCATTGCACGGAGAAGCCCCACGCACTGTGCACTCCGGGGCTTGAAGCCGCGTTCCCGCACTCGGGGGGTCTCCGGCCTCACAGACAGACTCTGCAAGCCCACAGGGAACCTGCGAGCACGTGTCCTGACGCGAGCTCACTGGATGGCGCCCCTGAGGAAGGCGGAGGAGTGGTCAGGGGGTGCCACGCCCTGCTGATCGCCCGGTGAGTCCCCACAGAGACGGCCCTGAGTCGTCGTGCAGAGGGCTGGAAGGAGGCCTGGGGTGCAGGGAGAACGCAGGAAGCCAGTCCAGGAAAGGAGACGGCGGACCAGCGGGGACAGAAGCCACAGGAAGGCCCGGCCAGCCCGCCGGCGCCTGTGCCTGCTCCCGCCACCAACACGCTACGGCTTCGTTACCGACTGTTCGTCACGGGCGGGACCCTGAGCCACGTCCCTGGAAGACGCAAAGATGCGTGGCACGCGCCGTGGGCTCAGTGAGGAGCTCACAGCTCGCTGAACACAGGCAGCCGCCTCCGCCGCCACTCCAAGGCCCCGCAGAAGCCCAAAGCGGAGTGACACAGCCAGCACATGGCGACGTACTGTGCCAGGGCCACCGAGGGCTGTCGCTCCGGCACGTCGCAGCAGGGCCCCTGGAGTGGGTGGGGACAGGCAGCAGGGAAGAGGGCAGGCATTCTCCGGGGTAAGGCACATTCTGGGCAATGCGGCTCGGGCCTGACATGAGTGGGAGCACGCGCCTGGGAGGCAAAGGGGGCTGCTGCGCGAGGCACGGCGTGACACATGACACATGACAAGTCTGGACGTCACCGGCAGCTTCCCAAGCAGTGTGCACGTGACAACGTGAGGAGGAGAGGCAAGAATACCAGATGCTGTGGTTTACCTCCGTGCCCTAGAGAGAGGGACACTAGGAGCCACCGGAGAGGACAGGGGACGCAGAGACGGCCCCTCACGTGCTCGGGAGCGCTGGAAGGCACCGTGCCCTTGAGGGTCTCTGGGCACGTGAGCCCGGCAGGGCCGGCTGCCTTTTCTTTTCTTTTCTTCTTTTAATAACCAAAATAACCAAAAAAAGAAAAAAATAGTGAAGCGAGTGCAGAATTCCCAGAGGAGAGGGAGAGCAGTGACGGTGTGATATGCACACGCGACATCTCGCTGACTGGCAGCTGGGGAGATGTGGCTCCCGCGTCAATGCCACGTTCCCTCTGCCTCTCGCCAAAGTCCTCAGGCTTGCGGCGCGGGACCGCGGGCTCCTGGGTGTCCTGCTCACCCGCACACGCTCGGAGCGGGCGGGCCGACGCAGGTCGCCTTTCGGACCCGTGTCGCATGGTGCGTGCCACTGGGGAGGCCGCGGGTCCCGGACGTCACGGGAGACGCAGTGCAGCTTGTCACCCTCGGGGCCACCGCGGTCGGAGAGAGGAGGCTCGCCTCGCCCCAGGGTTAAAGCCCCAAACGTGGGGCCTTCCTCGGCGACAGAGGAAACACCGCGATTGCTCAGCCAACCATTCACCTGCAGTGCCCAGGCGGAAGGCTGCAGAGGTCCCCAGCGGGGGCCCACACCCCGGAAGTCTGCAGGCAGGTGCACTTGGCAGAGAGGGCGAGGAGGGTCCAGAGGCCAAGCGGGTCGGCGTCACCGTGGAATCAAGCTGCTAGAACGTCGTGTGTGTGACCACGCGGCCAGGATTCACGGGGCACAGCGGTGGGGGGCTGGGGGGTCCAACCGCAATTTTGAACAAACGAGGTTTGGCTACAGGGGGAGGGGTCCCAGTGAGACAGAGGGGTGACCTGCTCAGGACGGTCTGCCAGGTGGTGGGCACCTCCTTCTCCGTGGGAGGCCCCTCCTCCCTCCTTAGTGCCCCCCGGCTCCTGTTCAGGCTGCGATTACCGTTTGCCCACCTGCCCCTGCTCTGGTCATGGGGTTTCCCCAAGAGGGCAGGACTGTGTCTTACTCATTTCCTCCCCCACCCCAGTGGGTATCTGATGCTCAGGAAGTGCCCTAAGTCTGCAGAAAAAGAAGGTCCCTGCGCCTGAGCCCTGCGTTCGCTCCCAGGGCAGCCTGGGAGCCCCAAGTTCATGAACCAGAGGATGGGACCCGAGCCAGAAATCTACGGAGTCATTCCCGGAGAGCAGACTCTCTGAGGACGTCGGAACCCGACAAGGGAACCCAGGGAATTTACACGCCCAGCTACAGGTGACAGCGTGCAAACACCACGCAGGCAACTCTTGTTTACAGCCTGGAAGGAAGGGAGAAACGGACGGACAGGTAAACAGGCACTTGCGGACCCGAGAGGCATTTTGGAGGAAGAGTGGAGACAGACAGGAGGGGGGAAGGAGAGAAGGCTGAGACGGGAGCAGGGCAGAGGACACGCCGCCCCGGGACCCGTCCTCCCACTGCCCCAAAGGGCCAGGCCTTTGGGAGCAGCTGTCAGGGCAGCGCAGGGCAGCCTCCTGCTGGGCCACTGGGGACTCATGCTGTGGCCAGGTCTGAAGGTCCAAGAGCTGGCCGTGGTCAGCCCTCATCAGAGACTGCTGCTGGCTACTGGGAAAACACGACTGCGAAGAGACCCTCGGCTATGTGTCCATCTCCATGAGTGACAGGTGAGCATGCTGGAGAGAGATGGGGACAGTCAGCTTAGCTCTGAGGACACGGGCACAGCGACGGGCTGGCCATGCTACTCCTGACCCAGCCAGGGCACAAAGTGCTGGCCAAATAATGTAAACACTGCAGGCTTTGGGACTAGACAGATGTGTGTCCGACTCCCACCTGGAGTGAGTCACCCCAATGCTGGGTGGCCTCCAGGACCGCGGACCTGCTCTGTAGCTCAGCCCCCTAACCTAAATGGAGATGACAACACACCTCCCCAAGGAGCATGTACAGAGCTGAGGGGGGTGGGGGGAGCACACGATGGGCTATACAGACGATGTATTATAGTGAAGTTGTACGCCCAAAACTTATGTCATTAACCAGTGTCACCCCGATGCATTTAATGTTTTTATAAAAAGTTATGAATGTAACACACATAGTTCATGCCTGAACTTGTTCGATGAACCCAGGCACTATTTTCAGGATCGACAGTAAGTAGTATTGTAGCAAATATGGTCATTGTCCCCATCTACTTACAATGCAGGTGCGCCGAGAAAGATACAAAGTAACACGTAATCAATACAGAGTGTTCTGTGGCTCAAGGACCCCCTCAGCTTCCCCCTCGGCCAGGGGGCGGTCCCTGAGTTCCGGGCCATCCTCTCCGCCTGACGCTCCTGCCCTCGGTCACCCCGTCCAGTGCCATCCACATGTTAATGACACCGAAAGGTGACCTGGGCCTGACCTGCCTCCTGAGCCCCAAGCAGGCATACCCAGCTCCCACTTGGCACCCCAGTTTGGCTGTCTGAGAGGCAGCTCCAATCTCACCCGCCCCAGAGGGCTAACTGTGCCCCAGCCCTGGGGCCCTCCCTGCGTGGTGGTCCCTAGTCCTTAGCAACAAGCAGCCCGAACACCCACCCCATTGCCTACCCCAGGAGCCAAAGAGTCGTCCTCGACTCCCCATTGTCACATGCCAACCCTCCAATCAAACACAAGTCCTGTCTAATGAACCACCTTCCACTTGTCACTACGTCCACAGACACTGCTGCCCTCCAGCCCTACATCATCGCTTACATGGCCCCTCAGCCTCCCACAGAGCCCGTGTCCCCGCCCCGGCCCACATCCACGGCACGGACCAGCCCACGTCCCTGCCTCGCTCATGTGGCTCTCCGCTGTAACCCCTTCCATAGCTTCCATGGTACCAAGATTATGGCTCTGTGTGTGCGTGTGCGCGTGTGCACGTGTGTACATGTGTGTGCATGTGTATATGCATGTGTGCGGGCGCACGGACGTGTGTGCATGTGTGTGTGGGCACGCGTGCATGTGTATATGCGTGTGCGCGGGCGCGTGGACGTGTGTGCATGCGCACGTGCTATTCTACTTTTCCACTACAACCCAAATTCCTGCATCGACCTCCAGGGTCCGGCGGGACTGGCCCCGGCCTATCCTGCCAGCCCCGTGTCCGACCGCCCTCCTCTCATGACGCACCAACCAGTGGCCTCTGGCTGCGCCTGCTCTCCTCAGAGCCCCCGTCCATGCCGGTCCCCCTGCCCGCAGTGCTGTTCCCCGCCCACTGCCGGACTGACCTCGGCTCGTCCCTGAGCTCTTGCGAACTCTTAACGACGTCTCCTCTGGCTTTCTGGCCACCCGCTCCCCATCTGCACATCATTCACCCCCTTCTCTCACAGCACTCACCCCGATTCAAACGTACGGTTAACCCCAGAACTAAATGGGTTTGAACGGCGCGTGGATTTTTTCAGTAAATCCCGTGCAGGTACGTTCGTTCCGATTTTCTTCGGAACGTTTTCTTTTCCGTAGCTGACTTGGTTGTAATACAGTGTAGAACACACATAACATACAAACTAGGGGTGCATGACTGTTCACGTCACAGCAAGTCTCTGGTCCCTACCAGTAAGTAAGCGGTGAGGGGGCCAAAAGTTACACGTGGATGTCAGCCTGCGTGGGGCAGCCTGCACCCCTTACCCCCACGTGGGGCAGCGGTCACTGCACATGTTTACGTGAGTGACACCTTGCCCCGGGGGGAGGATGGGTCTGGCTCTGACTCTCCGGCTCCTGTGCACCAGCAGCGGGGGCTCAATGACAACTAGATGAACCAGAGCAGGCGAGAAGGAAGGTGTGTGCACAGCAGGCAGCGTCGTTAGGGCTTCATGCCCTCCAGTCATATGGTCACCTTGTGCCGCAGGAACAAAACCTCAGGACACTCGTGAGCTGTGTGACCCCCAGTTCCTTAAGGACAAGCGGCAGGAGGTTGGACTAGCTGCTCCTCAAAGGCTCCGTCTGGCCCGGAAAGCCCCACCGGGTGAAAAGGGACCGCAGGGGCAGGTGAGCCTCGCTGGGGCCTCTCCTTAGGGCCCCTCACACCCTGAGCCCATCCCGCCACCGGGCTGCCTGCCCACTGGCCTCCCCGTCCTGCCCCCACGCCCAGACTGGGGGCTCCTGTCCATCGCCTTTGTATTCCAGCCCCTGACACGGAGCCGATCTCCCGGGGCTCCTAAGTCACCACGCAATCGCGAGCAAAGCCGGGAGGACCCGTGTGAGGGGCTTCAACAAGGAGGCTTCGTGCCAACAGCCGGAACGCCACTCCCAAAGGGACAGCGGTCTCCTCCTTGGGCAGGGTGACAGGGTGGGAGGGGGCCGCACCCGGGGCACCAGCCCCACCAGCTCCCCTGTCAGGTCCCGAAAAGGGCCTGCTACGCAAGGCAGTGTGGGGAGCCAGGGGGGTGCGGGCACCCGCAGGCACGCGCACAGTGAGCTGGAACCCGGGAAGCACGATGAGCCCCAGGTTATGCCGCGCGCCCATGGCGCCGTGCGGGCCCAGCAAACCCCTGCTGCACGCCCGAGTGCGCCGACGGCCCCGGGACTGTCGCAGCCTCCCCTCCCCTCTGTCCCCCAACGGGGCCACTGCAGAAGGAGCAGTGTGTGCGTGGCACTCGAGGAGCATCTACAGGCGGGGCAGGAAGCGTGTCCTGGTCCCCGCCGACTCGGATGCCTCCGGGAGAAGGGAGCCGGCACGTGGCCCACCAGCTGGAGAGAACGAGCCCATAGTCCCAGGGTGCAGGAAGCCCCATGGGGTCCCCGAGCACCCACCGGCCACCCCGTCAGGTCCCCCTCAGCCCCCACCACCTCAGACTGGGGAGGGGGGCCTCAGAGAAGCTTCCAGGCCTCCCTGAACCCGAAGGCCTCGTTCTCCCCGTTGAAGACTCGAAGTGAAAGAGGTCGCCCACCGCCCTCCTGTCGCTCTTCTGTGGGAGCTACCAGAACTCCCACAGGCCCAGAAAGTTCTTTCCGAAGCCTCCGGGAGGGTGCTCGGCAGAAGGCCACTCCCACGGTAACCCCATCACATGTGCTGTGCGCCCAGCCTGTCCCGCCGACGCGGACCCCCTCCCACCACGCGGGCGGCACGCACGACCTGACAGCGAGGCACAGCACGGTCCGCGTCACAGCCTCCCGCCCCACGGCTGCCACGGGCCCCCGACCTGCGTCCCTGCCCTCAGCCCTCCCCCTCACCCTGTGCCGTGCTGCCACCACCCCTGTCCCCACACACGGCTCCAGATGCAACAGTCTGCACCTTCCAGCAGCTCAAAATGTCCACATGCCCCATGAGGGGTTCCCCGATCCTAGGGATCCCCACAACTAAGAGACTCCCTTCTTCCTCACGACTTCTCTTGGCGGCCCTGATCTCCCCCCGCCCTGTGTCACGGTTGTTTGCTTCGATAAAGACGACGAGATGCTCCCGGGGGGACAAACTCACCCGGGCTCCTCCTGCAGCAAGTAGCCGAGCTGGCTGCGTGGTGGACACTTGGGGAATCGAAAGGGACGCAGAACCCCTCACAGGACACACGCGGTCCCCGGGCCTCCCCCGGCCTTCGCCCCACACGCACCTGCCTCCCCCGCCGCCCTCAGCCCGTCCTGCAGGCGCTCACCTTCACCGCCGTGGGTCCTCCCCTCTGGAGGCCCTCTCTGGGGGCCCCACCGGGTTCGCCACCTCCTGAGCCACCGGGAGCTCAGATATCCAGCCTGCGGCTCGAATATGTGGCTGGGCCCCGCGAGACCCGGTGCGTCTGGGTGACTGCGTGTCACTCATACCCCCAGGCTACAGTCCCAAGAGGCACCTCCACAGCCCAGGCGGGCTCGGTGCCAAGGCACACCTGCTCCTCCCCTCCCCTCCCCCGCCACAGAGGAAATGCCAGCCGGTGGTGGCCTCGGCGACAAGAGCACAGCGGGGGCAGGCCGTGAGCACTGGGCCACCCCTCTCCCTCCACCCTGCAAGCCGGAGCTCGACCATGAGCGCACGCCCCGCCTCCCCAGAGGAGGAATCCACGCAGGCTGCGCAGCACACGCCCTGGGGCACTGACGGTGCCTCTGGCCGACGCGGCAGGTGACAGAAACGCCCAGAGGGAGCGGCACCAATGGGGTGCTCGAAGCACCTGCCCCGGGAGGCCGGGCCCGTCCAGGAGGGCTGCTCAAGGAGGCAGCGCCGGGCCGCGCTCCTCACACGGGGGGCCCGATCACAAACACAGGCGTGCTCACTGTGAGTCCTACGAAGGGGCTCTGACTTGTGAGCACATGGGATCCGCGCTGCACCCCTGCACAACGCACGACAGGCGGGGACGTCCTTCCAAAGAAGGACGCAAAGGACCAGAGAGAGGAGGCCACGCCGACGCGGGTTAGAGGCCGAGGCGGGACTGGAACCTGCACTTGCAGACTTCTGAACCAGAGATCTCCCCTACGTCATGAGGGTGCTCTGGGGCCCGGTGCGCAGGCCTGATCTCACGAACAAGCCAGCCGCGGCCGAGCCCTTCCCGCGGCCGAGCCCTTCCCGCGGCCGAGCCCTTCCTGCGGCCGTCCTCCACGCAGAGAGAGGCCAAGGGAGGGGAGAGAGCGCCCGGGCCTCAGGGTGACCCAGCCAGGAACCAGGGAGAGGGCCCGCCCAGGTCACAGCACCAGGGGACAAGCCCTGTCCGCACGGGGACACACCAGCTGCGCCCAGAACCAGCCGCCACCATCTTCCCCCGCCCCTGCGCTCGTTCTGACTCCGGGCGGCGTGCACACGGGTGCTCTGCCCAGGCACAGTGGGCAGCACCGACCCGCGAATGCTCCACAACCAGGCCGCCCGGGGGGGAAGCCGTGACGTGCAGTGCTGGCCCATGTCCACTGTGTAGCGGCTCCCACCGCGGCCAGATTCAAGCTACTGCGCAGCGGGCAAAATCTCCGATTACTCACCAACGGGCTCTCGAAGCCAGGACAGTGGGCTCCAGCAGCCATGGTGACAGCCCACACGCCGTCCCGCCAGGAGACCCTCCGAGGAAAGAGGAGAAAGCCAGCACCAGCCCGCCCGCCTCCCGGCGAGGACTCGGGCCGGAGGAGCGGGGGCTGGACAAGCTGCAGGGAGAAGACGGGGCGGCCCTCCCCTTGTCTCCTGGGGCCCCCAAAGGGGGCCTGAGAACAGGGGAAAGATGAGCCCATTAGCTCCTGTGCTGCCTGACCTCGTAATGCAGGCCCGCGGCCTGCAGGCAGCCCAGGACGGCTTTGAACGCGGCCCCCACGCAAACTCGCAAACTTTCTTAACACGTGACCAGACGTTCTTTGTGACGTATTGTTTTTCTTTAGCTCATCAGCAGTCGTTAGCGTGAGCACGTTTTATGTGTGGCCCAGGGAAGCTGAAAGGCTGGACACCCCTGGTCTCATCTAAGTCCCATCAGGTCACACTGCTCTGCTCACAACCCCCAGTGGCTTCCCATCTCGCTCAGAGTAAGAGACATTCTTATAAAGATGTGCACACGCACACACACGTGCACACATGCACACACATGCACACGCGTGCACACACATGTATGCGCACACACGTACATGCGCACACGCGCGCACACATGTACACGCACACACACGCACACACACATGTGAGCTCACACACCCTCCCTCTCTCTCTCACCCCCCGGCCCACCCCCAACTCCAGCCGTACTGTCCCCTTTGCTGTTCCTTACAGCAGGGCCTTCACGCTAGCTGTCCTCTCTCATGGAACCTCCCTCCCCTAGATCTCTGCATTAGCAACTCTCTCAGATGCCAGCCTCTAACGAGACGTCCCCTGCCCACCCATCCAAGGCCGTGCCTCCCCTGTCACAGGAACCTCCTGCCCTGCTGGCCTTTTCCCGGGGCACGCGTCCCCACAGACACTATAATTCACGTTCTGACGAGCGGACTGACTGTAATAACTCTCCCCCTCCGCAGCGAGGGCAGAGGGTTTGGGCTCCTCATTCATTGCTGTTTCCACGGCAGAAACAGGGCTTCGCACGGGGCCGGCACGCAGCGAATGCTTGCTGGATGCACAGGCCGGAGGACATCTCTGCCCAAACCTCTAGCTTCCTTCCTGGCTCCCCAACAGGAGGCAGCTGGGGACGAAAGGGCCTAGTGGTTGGCACCCGCCCGCCCAGGATTCGGGATGCCTGCGTTCTCACCTGGCCGGCCACCTGCGACCCAGCACAGCTGCCCCCTCCACCCCACCTCTGCATCTCATTTGAGCAGGAAAGGGGGGGGCCTCTGTGGCTGACCCTGGGCAGTACCAAGGGCCAGGGCTGAACAGGACACCCAGTCTGAAGGCCTCTGAGCTTGTTAGTGGGTGGACTGAGGTCAGGTTCAAGGCAATTCCTGAAAGATCTCAGGAAAGACAAGCTCTTTGCTTTCCCTCTGCACCTGAACCCCACTCACACCAACCGCCATCCTCCAGGCTGAGCCTACAAGAAACCCCCAAAGAACACTCTCCAACCCGGTGGGGAGACGCGGCGGAGCCCCGGGTCCAGGCAGCTGCCCCATCACGCCTCGGGCGGGCTCCCCGCATGCTAAGCGGTCAGCTCATGCTGCTATTTTAAGCTCTGTGGGCCCAGCTGCAGCACGTAGCCACAGCGAGCTGGCGGCCGGAGAAGCTATCTCACTGGGAGTGATGACCCGGGAGCTCCGAAAGGGCGAGGGGAGGCTGGGCCGTCCTCTGAGGCCAGCGCTCCTCTGGAGGGACCGGAAGCTCCCAGTCCACACCCTCAGACACACCAACCACGGGAAAGCGAGTCCAGGGCCACACTGGGCACGCCGAGATTCCCCTGCTGAAGGTGACCCCCCGAGTGTGCACTCCCCATGAATCCCAGCCCCCACCCGCCAGCCCCCGGGAGCCAAGCTAGCGCGGTAACCCCTCCTGGGACCCGACGGCACAGGACAGACGAAAACGCAGACTGAAGAGAGGCCTTGGCCGGCTGCTCTCCGAGGACAGCTCATCCACCGAGCCCCCCAGCTCCACTCGCCCCCACCCACACCCGCCCCCTCAGTGGCTATGCCCCCCGCCACACTCCAAACACACGTGTCCACTACATGGCTGTTTCTAAAAGCAAGCAGGACGAGAGTGGTCCGGGACCACCCATGTGGACGCAGATCGGCATCACCGTTGCTGCACACAGGGCTGCGGGGCGCACTGGGCACCAGCCCTGACACGCGGGCGGGCTGATAAATAGGAAATGAACAGAAACAGGTATTTTAATGAAATAACAAAACAGAAACAACAAAGCTCCGTCGCGGACCTGCCGAGCCGCATGATTGGTTTTCTGCGCACTCACCGCGCACCTCACTGCACTCCCGCCCGCGCTGCTCCGGTTCCTGAACTCCATCCTTTAAAAAACAAATGGGTGCTTTGCTTTTGAAACCATGACCTCCCTGCAGACGTCACCTCTTCGTCACAGAGGACCCGCCTCACCCAGCGTCTCCCTGTCCTCACATGGACACACGGACACCAGGACCAACGGGCACTGGTCTGTGAGCCTCAGTGGGAGGAGCTCTTCCCGCTGCAAGAATTCAGGAGCAGCTCGCTGTTCGAGCCGAACGTCTGAACACGCTTCCAGCTGGACGCACACTGGGTGGACAATGTCAGCACCTGTGTGTGCAAGGCCAAGGGTGATGGAGGGAGGGACCATGGGATGGCACAGACCCGGTGACGTCCAGATACGTCTAACATGACAGAAAACACTACAGTGGAGGCAGAACGGATCAGTCCCTCACATTAAAGATCATAGAGCTAAGGGACCAACAGGGTTTGGTAACAAAGCAGGGACATCCCCCCTGCTGCAGCCACCCCCCCCCCAACTCCAAGGGGACAGTCACACCCTGCTCCTGGGCAGCGTGTCCCCTGAAAGGGTGTCACAGGGAAGCCCTGCTCCCACCCACCATCCTCCAAAGGATGTCCCGCCACCAGCAGCTGGCCCGAGCAGCGCCGCAGGGCGCACACACACTCGCGTGCCGCCCGCTCCCATCGCGGCTGGGGCCTCGCGCTGCCTGGCATCAGCGAAACCACCCAGGGCAGGAGAGGGTGCGCACACCTGGGGCTCCCGGCGGCTCTGATGGCTCCGTTCAAGCAGCATCAGCACCAAGGGACAGGACAGGAGCCCCGAAAGCACTGTGATGAAGGAGCATAAAGGAGCTCCTGGCCACCCACACCTCAAAGAAACACACCCAGTCGCCACCTGGGTGGCGGGGAGGGGGCAACAGTCCTTGAATTCTCCCATTGGAGGGAGACCCCCAGAGCTATGGGTCTTTTGGAAATCATCTGGTCCATTTTCCCCTCCCCTGGCCTCCGTCGATCTAGACAGACTCTTCTGGACATTTGTACCATGACTGTCAAAGCAATGACAATGACCTTCATTTACAGAAAAAAAAAATGTCCACTGTTCAAAGGCATTTCACCTAAGTGACCCTCACGCGAGTCCCAGAAAGTGATTGCCACCGACGTCAGTATGCTGAAGGTGAAGTGACCTGCACCCAGGTCACTCAAAGAGTGGGCCAGACCCAGGCCTCTTCCCAAATGCCAAATGCCAGGTCCCCTCCAAGACAGCGTCCCTCAGGGGGGTTCCCAGGCCACCTACTTTCTAGTCCTTGGGTGTGTGGTATCAAAGGCAAATAAACCCCCGGGCCCACTCTCGCCATACTGAGTCACTCTCTGGAGGCAGGGCCGTGACAGCCCCCTCCGTTAATAAACCCACCCCCTCCAGCAAGTCTCCCCAGACGGGAGGCTTTGGGGGTGTGAGACCCACTGCTCCCCGTGGTTCATCTCCTCGAGATACATCTGCACGTAATAGCCCAAGTGACCCCCAGGCATTCCTGTCAGTCATCTGGAGTCACAGCAGCTGCGGCAACGATCCCGGCCAAAATCTCCCCTCCCCGACAAGGACCGATCTGCCCAAAGCCCCCCGTCCCCACAGGGGCCCAGTGAGGGGGATGCAGTTGGGGTGACAGGACGAGGCCGTGCCAGGCCGCCTCCCTCTCCCCTTTGCCTGTATCATCAGCACCAACGAGTTCTGCCTTTGAGAGTCCACTTTCCGAGGTGCCCTCCTCGCCCCAGCAAAGCCGACAGAGCCAGCACCCCATGTTCCCCACATGGCCCCCAAGACAGCGTTCCACCCACTCCGATACCCCGGTCCTGTGCCGACCCATAGCCACCACTGTGTCTGGGGCTCAGCTCCCATCTGCCAGGTCCAGCCTCGGAGAGGGCGGCGTGGCCTGGCTCAGCCCCCTGCCAGCCTGCCCTGATTCGCCTGCCCTCCCCCGGCACGGGGGCTCCACGGGCCCGCGGCCCAGTTACCCCGCACGCTTCCCCCCGGCGCTGCCGGACCACGTGAGCTCGCTGACTCAGCCTGGCCAGCCCCAGGGGGCCAGTCACGTCTTTGCAAGTGGACAACGAGCTGCACAAGAGCACGCGACCAATGCCTGCTGCATCCCCTTCGCGTCCCCCGCATCCCAGTCACCTGCCGGTGACTCAGTAAGCACCTGTTCGATGAATGAGCGGAGCCTGAAAATCCAGCCAGCTCTTCCGGCGGTATTTAGTGCGAACAATCAAAGGGAAAGGAGGGAGGGAGGGAGGGAGGGGGGGAGGGAGGAGGGGCAGAGCTCACTCACTGAAGCCCAGAGCAAGGCAGTGGACTCCAAGGGCCACGGGCCCACGGGGGCCTGCCTGGTGCGTGTGCCAGCCGCGTCCCCACCTCCCCGTGCCCAGGGCCCCCACCCTCTGGCAGTACCCAGAACCGGGAAGTGACCAGCAGCCTCCTCATTCCGCCCACAGAGCAGCTCCCAAGCAGTTAATGTCCCCCATCTGCTCCCCCCACCCCGGGGCACCTTTCACCCAAGGGAGGGCAGGCAGGGGGCTGGCCGAGCCGGAGGACAGACCACGGGTCCCTCGGGACCCTGCAGCCTTCTCCACCTGCCCCGAGTGGTCAGCAATCCCGGCCCGCCCCACGTCACACACACCAGTCCTCCAGGGACTTCAAAGCCCCCTCCCGGCCCTCCGAGCGCGGTCAGAAGTCGTCTCTCTCAGCTTTCAGAAGACCGCAGAGACGACGGCGGCCCGTCTCCGATCCAAAGCCCCCACGCCCCCAGAGAGGAAAGGAGGCCCAGGGCGGGAATGTCGCTTGCCCAGCACGCTCCTCGCGAATTTACGGCCAGACGGGAGCTCCGAGCCCGCGGGGTCCTGTCCCCCACGGAGCGGAACGCCGCGGAACCTCTGAGCGCCCACTCGTGCCGGGGTTTTAATGCCCAGTTTCCGCGATCCTCGTGACGAGCCTGAACACGCCTGTTTGGCAGATGGGAAAACTGGACGGCACAGACCCGGCGGACGAGGCCAACGCTAGGACCAGAACCCGCTGGGCCGCCTGCCAGAACCCCCACCCAAGGCCGCTGAGCGGAACTTCCGAACCTACAGCCGTTGCCTCCCTCCCCCACACCGACCTGAGGCGGCTGCTGCACTGTGCACGGCATCACCGCCAACTCGGTCACTTCAAACTGGACACCCGGAGAGACCCCTCAGATCTGTGGCTCTGCCTCTTCACCCCTCAATGCGAGCCGCGTGCCCGAGAGCCCCCCTCCTCTCCTCCCTGCGGTCCCCAGGTGAGGCGTCTCCCCACGTGACCATCACAGGACGCTCCTGCCCACCGCCTCCTGCTCCTGCCCCTCGTCCTTCCCGGAATGCCCTGCTCACGCGCCCTCACCATCGTCTCCCTGAAATACATTGCCCCTGGGGAGCCCCCACTTACGAACTCTGATGGTTCTACTCCGGGTTTCTTTGAGGAGCACCCCAGTGCCTTCACCACAACCCCTGGGCATCCCGTGTGACCCCACACAGACCTCCCCGCCTCCCCGGCGGCCTCCTGCCCTGCGGGCTTCCCGTCTTCCTGGCAGCCTCTGCTGGGGCCGCCCCGGCAGTGTCCCCGTGGGGACTACTTCGCGCCTTTTCAGGCTGAGGTCCCTGAGGGCAGACGGGTGACATCCCTGAACTCCCAGCTCCGCCTATAAATGCACGCATGCTCCCTCACTCCACCTTGCAAAGTGCTCAGCGCACGTGGTTGAGTCAATTCGCAAATTCACAAATCAGGGCTCTGCGTATAATCGTACCACAAAAATAATTCCCTGTTAAGGAAAAACCTGTGTGTCGAGTTAACAAATTTGTTTCAAGAAAGATGACGTGAAAACGCTGGCTGGACAGGGGTCTTCGCGAAAAGGAGCCGGCGACCAAGCCCCCCCGCCCCCGGTGACAGGCACCTACCTCACAGTTAGCAGGCATCCATGACCACAGAGAAGAGAACAATCCAATTTCAAGATACAAAACCTGAGCTACAGTAGACGTGTGGCTATGACCCAAGTGAATTAATTTGCTAATTGTTTCCATTGTCTTTAATCTGTGGCGACTCCCAGATTAGTACTTTCCGAATGGCAGGTCATCTCATGCTCATTAGTGGGTTATGAAATAAGTTTAGTGGGACAGGAAGAGTATTTTAGAAACTTAAAATAGAAAATGCTAGGACACAACACAACTGAGTAGTCTCATGAAACGCTTTTTGGGTGCAGCGTGCGTGCGCATGCATGGGCTGGATCACAGGGTCCGAGCGGCAGAGCCCTTGGTCTTTGATGGGGACACGGACAGCCCCCCAGCGTCTCAGGACACGCTCTGGCTGCCCACAAGAACACACACGTCCTCGGCATGAAGCTGGTGCCTCTCTGGGAGGGACCACACCTGGCCGGGAAGGTGTACCAGCTGCAGGGAGCAGGATTCGCCCTCCAAGATGGACAGGTGCTTAAAGGATGCACCAAGGTCCCGCGAGAGCAGACAGAGCCAGTCTTGTCACTGGGAACATCTGTCCCTGAGTCATGTCATCCAGCAACTTTATGTGCCGGGCAGAGCGCTGATGTCGACCCAAGGTGTTCGCGGGCACGCTGGGGCGAAGGGCGCCCGCCTCCCCGTGAAGCCGAACCGGGAGCGGACCACGGCTACGGACGCCTCCTGCATCTCTCGAGCGCCGAACCCAGTCAAAGCCGGTTTGAAACTGCGTGGAGTCAGCTCCGCACAGAGCGGGACCTCCCCTCCCCTGTCCTAAATCGAGCCGACGTTGTATCTGCCACAAATTCCACTCGGCCGTCTGCCTCCTGGGGTCCAGCACACACCGCCCCCCCCCCAGTTCTCCGAGACGGAAGGCGGACAGGCCACGTGCGCGTGAAGGCTGCGTCGTGCAGAGGACAATGGCCTCGTGTCCTGTTTCACATAAGGCAGCAGGACCAGAAGGTGCTTAAAAGGCAAGGGAAGGTTCTAGCAGAGAGTGTTCATCGGGGCAGGGACAGGTGACTGAGGCAGGTGTGAGCGGCCGCCGGGCCCGGCTGCGCCCCCGACCCCACCTGGAGTCCGCCGGGTGTGTGCAGGCACGCCGCACCCGTCCTTCCGAGATGCCTTTGGGAGGTGCCTTTCTGTCTGTGGCATCCCTGGTTCCAGGACGAGGCAGGTCAGTGACCGTGGGGTTGCCACCAACAGTGGCCCCCCCTCCCCGGGCCCCGCGGCCTATTTGCAGCTCCCGAGAGCCCCTGTCGAATGCCAGCGTCCGCGGAGGAATCCAGGGCACGCCAGGCCCCACATTGTTCCAATCACACATTCCTCTTCGGAAAAGCAACTGAATAGCTCCCGTGCCTCCCGCCTCCCCGGAGAGACCACATCAGAGGACGAGCGACCGGGTCCCCGGGTGGGACGGGAACAAAAGGGGACAGGCAGAGCTGCAGCGTGACCACCAGGTCCCCTGCAGCGGGGCCCAGACCAGTGGGCTCCCCGACCTTCAACGCCAGCAGCCCCATCTGCGCTCCCAGCCGGGACGTGTGACTTCTGAAGTGTCAGGGTTGCCACCCGTCAGCCTCCCTGACAGTTTTTGTGAAAACTGTGCCTAAACTCTCCGGAAAGGGACGGCGACTGGCCTTGTCCATTGACAGGCTGCATGGCAGCTCTCCGTGGGGTCAGCAGCCACGCCGAGGACAGAAATATAAACGGAGGCGGGAAACCACGGCAAATATCACACTAACGTTGCAGGGAGGGCCAAGGGAGGCCAAGGGAAGGCCAAGGGAAGGCGGGGGACAACGCAGGGAAAGGCCAGGAAAGAATCAAGACGGAGGTAAAGACGTCTGCAGGGGACAGGCTGACACTGCCCCCCCCCCCCACGGCACTAAATGCTGTCCTGTGTCCTGTGTCCCACAGCACAAAGACGTTACGCAAAACGCAAGATGTGCTTTCGGCCCACGAGGAGCTGACCACGTGACCAGTGACCCACAGCGGGCAGGACCCCTCCCAGAGGCAGAGCAGGACCCCCCCACACACAGCCCGCCTGCCCCCCCCTCGTGGACCGCCCCTCCAGCCGGTGACGTGGGCTCTGGCTGAGCGACTCCTGCGAAGACGACGCCACCGCTCTGTGTCTCAGGTGTAAACGCTTGGGAACACTGGCCAGCGCGGAAGTACGTGGAAACGGCCAGGCGACGGTCATTTACCTGTCAGGTTAGCAAAATACCGGGGGGTGCCAACACAAGGCAGAGCCACCGCAAGCCACGCCGCCCACGCATTACTTTGCGAAGTTGGACTGAGTCACGGTAGCGGCGTGCGGTAGGACCTGCGCTCAGAAGACGGCGTTAACCAAGTGCCCTGGGAGTCCTGATGCTGAGGATGGGGAGCGGGGCGGGAGCAGGAGGGGACCCCAGAAGTCACCCAGCGCCTGCCTCGTCAGAGGCGGAAGTGAGAGAGAGAAAAAGCCAGCAGACAGAGGCACGCAGGACTGCAAGTGCCCGCCACAGGGGAGGGACACGGGGTCCAGCCAGGGGCGACACGGGGCCCAGCCGGGGGGACACGGGGCCCGGCCGGGGGAGACACGGGGTCCGGCCGGGGGGACACGGGGCCCGGTCAGGGAGGACACGGGGCCTGGCCAGGGGGACACGGGGCCCAGCCGGGGGGACACGGGGTCCGGCCAGGGGGGACACGGGGCCCGGCCAGGGGGCACACGGGGCCCGGCCAGGGGGACACGGGGCCCGGCCAGGGGGACACGGGGTCCGGCCAGGGGTCCTCGGGCCGTCCGCGGGCTCAGAGGGGAGGGCCGGGACTGAGCAGGGTCTGGGCGGCGGCACGGGCCTGTTTAACATGCGGCGTGCGGGTTCCCAGAAATCAATGCTCATTTTTAAAGCTCTGCTGCCCACAGCCACCCTTCCTGCTCAAGTCCACGCTCGGTGTTAAGTATCTTTCTATTTATAAAGCGACGCTCACTGCAGTGGTGCAGTGCCGGTCCCACACCCAGCCACGGATGTGGGGCCAAGGGGGGCAGAAGGAGAAACTGAGGCCCAGAAACACAACGCGGAGACACCGGGAGGGTTTCTGTGCCTGAGAGAGACTCCACGGGGCCCCTCCCTGGAGGGCCTCCTGACCAGCGGGGGGCGCTGCTGTCCTCGGGCTCTTAGGCCGTGACCCCACTAAGTACCGGGTTTCCTGACGATAGGAAACAAGAGGAGCGTGGCTTCCCTGGTGTCCTGGCGTCCAGCAGTCCCCGTCCCCTGCCTTCCCCAGGGCAGCCACTCTCCAGCTGGGGGCGGACGGGGGCGCAGCTCAGCAGGTCCCGTGCCTGCGTCCCCACGCGCCCGGCAGTGTCTCCTGTCTCTCCAGGTTCCCCCCCACCTCCAGGGGCCTTCACGGTCAAGGCCCAGGGAGACTAACTCCTCGCACGCTGCCCTGCCCACTCTGTCCCAGCTGAGGGACGGTCCTGCTCCCAGTACCAGGCCGGGGTGGGCCACAAGTGGCCCGAGGACCAGCATCCCCTGTGTGACACCCTGCACTCGTCTGGGCTCCTCTCCACCAGCACATGAGGCATCCGAGACGCGTCCCCAGCACATCACGTCACAAAGAACACACAGCTCGTGGCAGAAACGTGCCGAGTGCTCCCGGTCACCAACGCACGGTGACAGGCGGGACCAGGGACGGCTCCAGGTCCAGGAGGCCTCAACGATGCTGTCAGACTCAGCAGATCACGTCCCTTTCACTTCGGGAAGGCAGATTCCCTTCGGGCAGGCTCTGTACCGCCCGACCACAGGCGCCTAAGGTCCTTGTCACATCGCTTAACGCCACTGCTGGCCAGCTACTGTGCCCTGGGCCCATAACCAGACACCGGGGGACGGCCCCGGGGAGCACGGGGCACCCGGGCTCGTGAAAAAGGACACACGCACACCTCCCGCCCTGTCCTGACACAGAACCACAGGGTGTCGGGACGGGAAGGCCGCCTCGTTTCTTCTTACGACTGCAAGAACCAAGCCTGGAGGGAAGCAGTGGCGCATCCCGCAAGGAGGCAGAGCTCTGCTGGGAACACCCACACCGCCAGCCTCTGTGGTCACTGCCTTCCGCACTATTCACTCAACAAACGCTCACGAGGCGGACATCTGCCAGGCACCGTACTGGGCATGGGGGCTGATTCAGACGCAGCTGGTCCCTGTTTTCAAGAAGCATAAAATTAAAGGTGAGAGGAAGGAAGGGAGGGAGGGAGGGAGGGAGGGAGAGAGAGAGACAGAGAGAGACAGAGACAGAAAGAGACAGAGAGACAGAGACAGACAGAGACAGAGAGACGGACAGAAAGAGACAGAGAGACAGAAAGAGAGAGAGACAAATGGAGAAAGATGTTAAACAAACAAGAACTTCAGAACCAACCAAACGCTCTGAAACAGCATAGGAGTGGGACAAGTGGCAGAAAAGCAGACAGGGTGCAGGGAAGGAGGTGATTGCTTCTGTCGGGATGACCTGTGCTGGGATGCCCAGCAGAGAGAAGAGGATGGTGTCCCCGCCCCAGCACGGGCAACACATCCACTATAAGTATGTGGCAGAATCCGGAAAGGGCGACGAGGACAGAGGGACCAGAGCCGGCAGCGTCACGTGCAAAGCAGCCTTCCAGGGACCACCAAAGTCAGTGCCCCCAGGGGCCACAAGCGTCCCCCACGCACCAGGCCCAGGTGACTAGGCCCGTGGGCACAGCCTCTCCATCACTTGGAGGGGGCGAGGTCGTAAGCTACTGTCACATCCAGGTCAGAGGCCTGAGCGCCTGCACTGGGGACACGGGATCGAGAGACAGAGCCGAGACAGGAGAACCTGAGACTGTCCCCTGACTTTTCTGGAAGGGGCGGGCTAGGTGGTACCATCCTCCCCTGAGGCCATCGTCCTCACCTAGCGGGCCTGCCTGGTGCGGTTAGCGGCCTGCTGTGCCGACATGCCTCAGACACCTCCGCATTCCCCACGGGCTCCTTTCGTACCTTCAGGGTGACGCTGACCACAAAGCCAGCATGACTCCAAAGCTGAAGGAGGCCTCACCAAGGGACAGGGCTGACGCCCGGAGCACAAGAGGGGGTCCCATCCCAACGCCCAACCCAGCGCCCAGCTCACAGCCTTCCTTCGTACCGGAGGGGGCCTGGGCACCAGGAGGCAGGGACGAGACGTGGCAACACGCCAGGCTGGACTCCCACGACGCTGTGGGCGCTGGGGCGGGGCACGGCAAGCTGCTTTCAAACTCCCAGGGTGACTCAGATGCTCACTCCAGCCTGAGCCCCACCCATGAGGGAACCTTCTTGTTTTAGAGAGAAACGAGGGTGGGGGTGGGGGGCACAGGGATGGACGGAGTGGGTTCTGCCTGCTACGGCCAGAGGCCCGGGGAGGAAGAGGAGAAACGGAAAGCCGAGGAGCCATCCTGCCCGTGATTTGTGCCGCTCGAGATGCCCTGGAGCAATATTTATCCTGCGGCTCCGTCCCGCCTCCGTTTATTATCCGGCTTAGCCCGAGTTATCGCCACCAGGACAAGACCCATAAAGCAGCCGCCTGACACCCTGGAGACCGTGCGGCGTATTTTAAAATCTCAAGGAGCAGCTTCGAGCCGCCACGGACATTTAAAGGGACAGGGGTACCCCTTGTCCTCTGGGAACGGTGGCCATTCCGGACGCAGACACGGGGGGAGCCTGCCATCCCCATCCCGGCCAGCGGCCCGTCACACACAGCTTCCGGAGACACGGCCAGGGCCAGGGCCGATGGTAACCATGTGCACAGCGGTTCGTGAACATCCCTGCCAGCAAGTGAAGGACGGGCGAGTGTGACGCGTGTCTTCTGTTACAGGGAAATCCGGGACGGGCACAGGCGGGCAGACGTGCAGGACCAAGGCCTCGATGACCTCGTCCACCAGATCGAATCGTGCGACACACAGGGCTGGCTGCCTAACAGGACGGGCAAGGCGGGAGTCTCCGTGGGGGAGGAGCGGGCAGCCGGGACGGCCACGACGTCCAAGGTCAAGGCAACCTCGGGGTTGGGACGGCGCCAAGGAAAACCTGACAGGAGGGTGGACGGTAATGCCCAGACTCTCGGCAAACAGTGTCAGAGGGCGCCCATCAGCCATGCGACCTGGTGCCTGGGTCTCTATGAACCATCACATTCTGATTTGAGGACACGGGTCCCACAAAAAGGAGAGACAACTAAGAAGCAGTTTCAAAAGACACGCGAGGGCCGTCCGGAAAGTATCCGGCCGCATCGTCAGCCCAGCAGCTGTGCTTGCGGCTGGGTCCTTCCGACGGCCCGCGGACGCTCTGATGAAGACGCATAAGGGGGCCGGGCACGTGCCGGGGCCGGGGCAGGGCCCGTCTGGAACGGAAGAGCCGGGGCCTGTCTCACAGGGAGAGCTGAGCGAGGGCAGCGACAGCCAGACCACCGGCGAGCTGTGACAATAGTCCGCACCCCAGACGCTGGCGGGGGGTCGGGTCTGGCTGTCGCGGTGGACGCAGTGGGCAGACGATGGGTCCTGGTGGTTCTGCGAAGAACACAGGGTGATGAGGGGGGACGGGGGCACAGAGGTGGGCCTTTGGCCAACGAAGGTGTCTACTGGTCACGCGAGTGCAGGGGGAACCCGTGACTATGAGTTGGGAGTCCTCACCCGACAGGGGGTGGTGCAGGGGGGACCATGGAGCCTTAGCTGGTGGCTCCCTCAGCAGGTGTCACCGCAGTGCTGACCCTTCTGCTCCACTCAAGGTCCACATCACTGTCCCCGACACACAGCTGGGCTCTGCGCGTCACCTTGTTCTCTATGTAATGGTGCTCGGAGGCCAGGAGGGGCCAAGGGACTTGCCCAAGGCCACCCCCAAGGGTCGCTTCTCCATGCTACACATCCGCTAATTAGATTCTGTTTTGGGGGGGACCGATCTCTGCTTCTAGAAGTCGTCTTCACAAAAGCTGCTTTTGGGTTCTGAGGGGTTTTCCCCCTTAAGGCTACATATTACATGCAAACTCCACGTCACGTGGAACCTGGATGCGAACTGGGCACAGGTATGGCTGACACAAGAATAGAGGTGACTGGCATGAAATTGGGGTGACTGCAAAGTCTGTCTCCACAGAAAGAAAGGAGAGCACTGAGGCCTGGCAGGGGGACAACAGGATGTGTCAGAAGGCTCCGGAACACTGCCTGCGAACACCATGAAAGAGATGCGTGGGAGAGAAATTCGGAGTTCGGGGACATCTACAAGCACCCTCTGCTTTCCAAGCCGGCCCTCCTCTTCCCGCAGACGGCGAGCCCAGGAGAAGCAGTACAACTCCCAGGTGGAGGACATAGCACCTGGACAGGTAAAGGGACATGCTCAAGGTCACGGGTGCTTAGAAAATGACAGCGATGGGACTCAGGACACCTAGTGTTCCCAAAGTACTCCAACTCCTAAATCAGAGCTCTTCCATTACCACGCGGCCCCCCGAAAATGAGGACGGGAGGGGCCCCAGGATCCAGTCCAGCTCAGGGGACTGAGCACGTCTCAAGGCTCCCTCACAGCCTCCCCTCCCCCTTCTCCAGGACTGGGCCCCTCCTGGGCAGTTTCTTGTGGCCAGCAGGAAGCCACCCGCCCACCGTGATGCCTTCGAATAAATACTACTGCCCGAGACTGCCCCCTGTACCACCCCGCAGACTCACCGCCAGGCCTCTGCCCTCCGACGAGGTGACAGCCTGGGCTCCCTCACACTGCACACCCTGCCCCTGGGGTCTGTCATCGCTCCCGTCCTTACTGACACCCATGTCCTGAGCGTTCACAGTGCTGACTATTAACAGTCACATCATGTTACTTATGAAGAGCACGTTTCACCCTCTCTAGGCTGTCCCACTGTCAACCCGCGGGGTCCCGGACACTACTCTGATGGTAGGGAGGGCAGGGCTGCCCGTCACCATTGGGCATGTCGGGAACCTGAGGTGCGGGGGTGGGGGGGACAAGGACCTTGTCCGAGGATGTGGGACTAATGAACGTCGGCACCAGCCCGAGCAATCAGCGTGGCTCACTCGCACACCACAAGGCTCTCCACTCCTGGCCCCCCGCGAAGCCTCTGTGCCCCGCCTTCCTCCAACGGGGTCTTCTCCTGTATCTCCCCTCCCCCGGTGTGCCCAGGGCCTCGGGGCCTTCCCCGCCGGGAGGCCACCCGGCCCCTCAGCACAGCGCAGTCCCCGCAGTCCCCGGGGCGCAGGCAGACAGCTCTGCAGGGGGCCGAGACAGCGTACGTGCCGAGAGCCCCAGCCCCCCCCGCACCCCGTCTGGGAGCTGGACCGGTCCCCGAGAACGCACGCACAGGTGAAAACGAAGCCAGTTTTCTCTCCTCGGGCTCCGCGGAGCATCCCGGCCAGCAGGCCGCCGCCAGGGGCTCTGGGACGAGGCGGAGAACGCTGACAGGCAGACGAGCACGCACTCGCTTCAGGTCCCAGCTCCACGGGCTGCCACGTGAGATCACCACCTCGCCTGTCTCCACCACCTTCCTCCGGAGCGCCTTCCAAACCTGAGCTCATGCAGCCGCCTGCCAGCCTGCGGCGGGCGGGGAGGGGGCCGGGGGAGGGGGCCGCGAGCTGGGGGAGGGGGCGGCGGGCAGCCCTGCGGCGGACTCACTCCCTCATGTGCGCTTTGCCCATAGAGATGCAGGAGAAGGGAGGTGGGAGTCGCCCTGGCCTCCCGAGGGTGGGGCCCCAGGCCTCCCGAGTCCCTGTAACCTCCCTTGTGACGTCCATCAGACACGACTCTGGATGTAGGACTTCGCAAAACGACGATCCCCAAACAGGAGGAGGCCAGAGAGACGCAGGGAAAAAGAGACAGAAAGTGGCCATGCTCTCCCCCCGCCCTGGCACCTGTTCTCTCAGCCCCCCGCCGCCCTGGTCCCCCGGCCCAGACTCATTACTGGTGCACGTGCTCTGCGTCCTGCGCGCTGAGCAGCCTTGGGGGGCCCAGGGCTGGCCCACCCAGGCCCCCGCAGCCCCTGGCACATACGTGTTTGGAAATCCATCCACACTGGCTCCTCTCTTGGCCCTGAACTGAGGGAGGCAGACACAAGAGGGCCGGGGGGGAACTGCAGAAAGGTCTGACCACCTAAACAGGTCGGAAGCATCTGGAAGGAGTTGGTGCAGCGTCAGGGGGTGAGGTTTTTCTGACGATAAGAGTGAGTGGTTCTTTGCCAGCGATGGTGGACGCTGGCCCAGCCTCACGGCGGGCTGAGCTCAGCGGCGGCATGGAGTGTCCCAAACCCGGGCTCCAACGGTACCTTCTGGTGCGTGATGCGTGACACGACCGCTGCCTGCTGGGGCATCACCCCAGGTCATGCCTTCATCCACAAAGGCCTGTGACTCCTGCTCATGTCCCTCCCTCCAGCAGGCCTGCCCTGCAGAATCAGGCCCAGGCGCCGGCCACCCTGAAGGAGCCGGTGGATGGGCCCAGAAGGGGGCCAGACAGCAGCTCTGCGGGCCCACAAAAGGTGTCCACCCCAGCCCTCACGCAGAAGGGCCCTGGAGGAGACTCACGCAGCCTGGACACTGCACTTCAGGGCCCAGCACAGCTGTCCCCCAGCAGGTCACCGCCCTGCCAGCCCCAGAGCATGGAGGCTGTGCTCACAGCACTCAGCTGCTGCATCTGGAGCCTTGTTTGAGAGGCCTGTGCATGCCCCAACCCCAGCCCGCTGTGGGCTCCTTGCCCCCCACATCCATCCCAGCTGAGCCCTGCCTTCATCCCAGAACCCACCTTCACGGAGCACCTACATGCCCAGCGTTCTCCTGACCCCAAGACAGGACCCCAAACTCCAGGGGCTTGCAGTGGACCAACACAGCCCTGCGGTTATGCGTTTACTGCTGATGCCCAAGCTGTGTCCTTGTCAGCCGGCAGGGAGCTAAGAATCCCGGTCTGTGCCCCAAACCCCACCTCCACTTATCAGCAAAACCCAATAAAAGCCATGGTGACAGGCCATCCGACCTCCACCAGGACGGCAGAGACAAAAACAGAAACAGACTCCCAGTCCCCACGATAAACACCTGCCCACCACGACGCGCGCACACCGTGGCGGGGAGCACGGACGGGGCAATGACAGTGACCACGGGACAGGCCTGTGCTCTAGGAGCGCGCCTTAGGACGCCTCTCTTCCCTCCGCACCCCAGACGTGGGTTCGGATGAAACGCTATACCACAGCAGGCACAGGAGGGGACGCGCCGTTTAAAAATAACCCACACGTGGAAGCTACCGAAACGGCCACCGGCAGCAGAAAGGCTAAGCCCGCCGTGGGGTGCGGCCCGTCACGGCAATGGGACGGATCTCGGCGGGGACAGTACCCAAGGAGCGAACGCTGTCTGGTCCCCCTGGTAGCAAGTTCAGGATCAAGTCCCCGCCACTAGACATCAACGCAGCGGTGACCCTTGACCACCACTGGAGCGGGGCCTGAGGGTGACGTCTGGGGACCTGGTCACGTTCCATTTCTAGACCTGGGCACGGGTCCTGTCGTGTGTGCACCTCGCACGAGTCTGCCTTTTCCTGGGATCAAAGCTGGGGGAGAGTTTTCCCCTTCTCTGCGTCGGCTCGCCCCCTCACGGCCACGGGCACGGCTGTGAAGGGGGTCACGGCCCCCCGCGCGTGCCTGCAATAACCCGGCGTGCCCTCGCCTCCAAAACGAACGGCGTGAGATAATCTCCGGGGAACCTCCGGCTCCGGGGGCCACCACGCTGTGGTCCTATTCTTAGTCACCTCATTAACCGGTTGTAAGAAATCCTTCCCAAATTAGCAAAAGGTAAAAAGACACGGAACGTCTGCGTGAGGACGGCACTGTGACCGCTTCCTAGAACGAAGCAAATTACATATTTACAATAAATTGTTCCCTAAATTGAAGTTAATGAAAAACGTTACAATGTGCGTTAGGCTCCCAGGACTTCACATGGCCTGGCTACGGCTGAAACCTGGCGTCTTCCCCGCAGACCCTTATTTCGGCCGTTTTAATCAAGAGAAGCTGTGGATGCCAAATCACCACCTCTGCCTTATGACAAGTGACCAGAGTGGGCCGTCACGGTGAGGACGTGGGACGCCCAGGCCCTGCGCCGGAGGTCCCGCCTCTGCCCACACCCTGCTGACCGTCCTCTGCGTGTGGCTGCCTCCCCCAGTGGCCGACACACAGATCACGGAGGAGATTTAAGACGCCCCCGAGAGCTCGGCCACACCGCCGACGGCAGCGGGGCGGGCATGCCAGGCGCCGTCGTAAATAAAACCTCTGCTCGGTGGCTAATCTCACAGGCGCCTCACAAATGCACCCACAGTGACGGGGGCGCCCTCCCAGCCGTGAGTGCTGACACCTCCCTTCCGGGGCCAGCTCTGCTGGTGACGCTCTGGGCCTCGGTTTCTCCTTCTGCACAACAGTGGGGAAGGCTCCATGACCACCCCCTGGCTTTGCAGGGGTGCCGAATGGACTGGTTCACTAACACTCGGACATGTTTCTGGCCTCCCCCACCAAACACGGGAGCACTGGGGAGTAAGAACTCAAAATCATCTCCCAGAGGCCACGATGCAAGTCCCATAGCAGCATTTGCCCAACGAACTGGCGTCTCGTAAGTTTACTGACAAATGAGACTCGATTCCCAGCAAACTCCCCACTGACAGCTCTTCTTGCCCCCCACCAACAGAGAGAGAGAGAGAGACGGGGGGGGAAGGGGAGCTGGGCTAGGGGCTAAGTATGTGGCCTGGGAGAGGTAACTCACAGGGTCCAGCTTCTCTCCTAAGATCTAAGTGCCCTGAGGACTCTGGCCTGAAGACCTTAATGCCATCAGCAACCAGGCGCTGAGTTAGGCCTGCCCTCCCCCAGCCCTGGGCTGGGAGTGAACTTCCCCTCCTCCAAGCTCCACCACCTGTCTCTGGACCAAATACGGATCACAGAGAGGCATTTCCTGAGCTGGGTAAGCTTGCTGACCCAGGAGGTTAATCCTACCCTGCTGTGGCCCGGCCACACGATGACAACATGACAACGAGCCTCTCCCTGCCTCCTCAGCAGAGAACCACGGAGTCCTAGAATTTCAGGGCTAGAAGGGCCCCAAGAAACCATTCAGCACAAGGCTCCAAAGTGTCCAGGGATTATCCTGCCATCGCAAAGTCGAATGGAGAGGCCGGGGTTCAATGCTGGGGCCTCTGACCCCCGGCCACATGCTCCTTCTACCATACCCAAGGCAAAGCCTGCTACTGGATGTCCTAAATGCCATGTGGGCCCTGGGGTGGCGGCTCTATGTAGGGAAAGGACCAAGCCGGATGCAAGGAAGAGCGCTGTCATCCCTGGGCAGCAGCTGCCCCGAGCCAAGGACAAAGGTTTTGCAGTGAAGAACGTGCCGACCCGCCACAAGGCCACAGTGACTCCCGGGACCAGCGCTCTGCATCGCCTTACCCAGAAATCTCGGGGTGTCACCCTCCAGGAGGGGACATGTGCCAGGGCGAGTGGCTAGCTCTATGGGGACGAGGAGAAACTGAATCAAAGGCTGAAGGAGACCAGACTGAGTTGAGAGTCAAATCCAGATAACGCAAGTCGACTTTCGTCTGCACGTCCGGGCTCACCGCGTGCCCCCCGTTAACTTACGGGAGGGGCGTGCACCGAACGCCCACCGCGTGCCCCCCGTTAACTTACGGGAGGGGCGTGCACCGAACGCTCACCGCGTGCCCCCCGTTAACTTACGGGAGGGGCGTGCACCGAACGCCCACCGCGTGCCCCCCGTTAACTTACGGGAGGGGCGTGCACCGAACGCCCACCGCGTGCCCCCCGTTAACTTACGGGAGGGGCGTGCACCGAACGCCCACCGCGTGCCCCCCGTTAACTTACGGGAGGGGCGTGCACCGA
>PVJL010011446.1:0-42893 GCA_004026885.1 Lyroderma lyra | reverse complement strand
ACCTTTGAAGTCTGGCAGAAAATGTGATGATTCTCCAAAATGTTTTTCATTATATATCATTGAAAAAAATACTTTAATTGTGAAAAAGCAAAGTAACTAGAAAAATAATAGTAACATTTGGGATTTTTGTGTGTGTTTAATTCATTTTCATATGTGCAAAGGCCAAATTCAACTCTTATGAGTTGGAATAGGACTTGGCTGGATAACCGCATTGTCTGCTACCTACAAATTTTTCTCTGAAGTTCTTTTTTGGTGGGAAAATCATTACTTAAAAATAAATACCATTAATGTAATTCATTACGTTTCATATAATTCAGCCTCTTTTGAAGGCTAAGCATAGGTCTAGAAGATAAAAATGACATATATGATGACCTCAGCATTTTATACCATGACTTCTGGATCACAGAAATGATGAGTAAAATAAGTGAATAGACTAATGATTGCCTCTTTCTTTCTCATCATTCCTGTGTATCAAGAAGAAAAAAAGCGAACATACGTGATAACAGTGTTGGTAAGTTAATATTTTCCATTGCATTCCTTGTTTCCAGGTGTTAAAAAATTAATATTAAATTCTTTTGAACTCTCCAAACATGCCTTACATTATAGGACCCTAGAAATAAAGCTTTGGGAATTATTTATTTATTTATTTCCTTATTAAGAGACACCAGACTATGAAAACAGATATCCTAACAATATAAAGCTTTTAATGCCAATTTTTTTCATCACTATTGGCAGCTAATAGTTATTTCCATGTCTGCTTTTTATTATGCTGCAGGAAATATGAACTCTATTAAGACTGAACTATGTGGTTGTCTTCTCATCCTACTTATTAGTTGAATTATAAGTGATATGGCTATAATTTGAGCACAAGTTTTATGACTCTAACATTGTAAGCCAGGTTTTGGTTTCCATTAATGATCTGCTGAATTAAAATATATGTCTCTTTGATGACTAAATTAAGCAACTCACACTCAGAAGTAGGAATCAGTGAAGCTAGTAGATATCTTTAACTCTTGCCTGAAGGAGTATTTTATCATGTTGGAAAGACACATAAAAATTGATTTTTATAGGTATTTCAATGATGTGTACTTAATATTTAAATATGAAATAATAGTAATTGAGCAAAACAAACTATTACTTTTTATACTTAATAAAAATAAGCAATTTAAAACCTCCGTGTCATAAGTGAGATTATGTAATCTCCATTAATGATGAGATCATCTTATCAAAATAGTACATTTAAGCCTTTACTTAGTGCTATTGCATTCTTATAACTCTTCTGTGTTTGTGTGTGTGTGTGTGTTTTATTTATTTTAAAAAAATTATACCACTTTTATGTCTGAGAAATCATTTGTTTCTGTTTTGATTATGCCATCTTCTTTCTTTCTCTCCCTTTCACTACAAACTATGCATAGAATGTTGTTACATGTCAGGTACTCTGATAGGCTCTGAGGAAACAATGATGAAAATATGGTCTTTGCTATCAAGAAGTCAACCACTGAAAAGTCTAGGGAAGGAGTGGGTAAACACCAGTCATCTCGGTAATTCTGAGATAAAACACAAACATACAGAGGGACAGTCTGCTTTGGAGATTGGAGTTAGTTCTAATTCAAGAAAACAACATAAAATTACAAACACAAAATTAGATACAAAACTTTGAAAATATCATGAACACAAAATAGCCCTGAAGCTTAATTTCATTTAGCTTCAAGGTAAACCTACCTCAATTTGTACAAGTCATTGTGTATGTACGTGTGTGTGTGTGTGTGTGTGTGTGTGTGTGTGTGTGTGTTGCTAAATCTAGGTCTTAGGCCTTCTTACAAGGAACAACAATGAAAATAAGTGTTGAAATTCTCTTAGATGTGATATAGTATGTTGCATGTACTGTTAGGAATTATAAGCTATATTGTACATTAAATATACCAGGTGAGCAAATAGTAGTAGGGTAAGTACATACCTTTAACTTTGCTTAATGAGAAATCTTAGAATTTTTTCAGCTCCATTCAGCTAACACTTTCAGAAAAATTATCTTAACATTCTAGCCACTTCTATTCCCAATCAAGGTACTTCACATTCCCTTGCAGATGTCTCAAAGTCCTATGCATTAGTTTACTAAAGCTGCCTTAACACAGTATGACAAACTGGGCAGCTTAAATAACAGAGGTGTGTTTTCTCACAACTCATAAGCTAAAAGTTTGAGATAAAGATGACTGCAAGTTTGTTTTAAAGTTTCTCTCCTTGGCTTAATTTTTAGGATTTTTTCAATTAAAATATAACAAACATACAATATTACATTAATTTCATGTGTACACCATAGATACTCAACATTTATATACCCAAAGAAGTGATCACCATGATAAGTCCCACAACCATCTGACACTGTATCATGCTATCACAATATTATTGACTATATTTCCTATGCTGTACATTACATCCCCATGATTTATTTTGTTTTATAACTGGAAATTTAAACTTCTTGTTCCTTCATCATTTTCCCCCATTTAAAAACTTTCAATTACAGTTGATGTCCAATTTTATTTTATACTAATTTAAAGTACAGCACAGTTGTTAGACATTTATATAATTTAAGAAGTTATCACCATGACTAGTCTAGTACCCACCTGGAACTATAAATAGTTATTACCTTATTATTGACTATATTCCTCATGCTTTATTTTACATCCCTATGACTATTTTGTAACTACCAATTTGTGCTTTTTAATACCTTCACCTTTTCCACCCTGCTCCCAACCACTCTCCCATCTATCACCCAGATAAATCTAGTACCCTTTTGAAACCATATAGACATAGTTATTACAATATTATTGACTATATTTTTATGCTATAACCTACATCCCCATGACTACTTTGACTTATAAATGAGTATCTTCCTCTATGTCTTCACATTGTGGTTCCTCTGTACATCTGGGTTATAATTTTCTCTTGTGATAAAAATATGAGTCATATTGGATTATGGTCCACCATAAAACCTCATTTTAACTTAATTACCACTTTAAAGACCTTATCTCCAAATACAGTCACATTCTGAGAAACTGAAGGCTAAGTTTTCAGCAAGAGTATTAGAAGGACACAGTTCTAACATTCTACTATAATGGTGACAGTTCTCTATTAAACCACCCTTCTCATACTAGACACAAGTCCAGAATCTTGACTCTTCATTGTCTCAAATTTTACCTATAATTAATTTTAGTTCTATGAGATCCTGAAATCTCTTAAACGCCAATAGGTTTTGTAGAAAAAAATTTAACAAACTAATCTCTTCAACTATATTAACCCAGCTAAGAAGAGTTTTAAGAAGCAATCTTAATAAATAGAACCTCAAAAAATTGTAAAATAGAAGGTAGGGAATTTTTTTTTCTAAAGGTCAATTATAGCTACTCAAAATTCTACTATATATGAAACAATTTACATCACTAAGTATAAAAGCCTGGCTCTTTTCTCATTAAAAGTCACCAATCTGATATGATGCCTACATAAATAAACAAATAAATAAATAAACATTATGGCTAACAAATGGAAGAATATGAGATAATCTAAATATTTACATATTATGGCAGATTTGTGCACAGCTCTGCAACTATTTCATTTTAAAACCTATACTTCAAATTGCCCTTTCTATAATAAGAGAAGACAAATACTTTCTGATAAAAATATTAAAGCTTAATTACAAATTAACAGAATATGCTGGAAGGTGAAATCACAATCCTCATCTATCTTCTCATTAGATACGTATGAATGAAACTATTGACATATTTCAAAGAAATGTTATGACAACATACTCATATTCAACAGTATATTGTATTGTTATATTGGATAAGTCTATATATATTAATACATATACCTGTGTATTCAGGTACATTTTCCAATTATCAGTATATAACACCAGAAAAGAGTCTGACTGAATGCTTAATTTTCCTTGTATTGTGTACTTAGGATTGTGTAACAGCTATCCATCCATTCTTTTGCAGAGATTAGGTTCTATTAAATGATTTTGTCTGGAATATAAAAGGTAAAGGTAAGTGAAAGAATGAACCATTTACTTGGTCTCTTGGACTCTTTTTTTTTTATTTTGTGAGAAAAATTTTGTTAATGTGAAGATTCTTTGTAACTGCATTCCAGTGTCTGTTCTCCAGCTTTCTAGATATCAAAAGATAGATACATAGCAATTGCTTTTTTATTTCTAAATTCTAGCTTGCAGTTATGAGGATGGAGGATTATTCTTAACTTCAAATTCTGGCAGTCAGAGTAGTTCACTGGTGAGTAAGGTCTAGAAGACATTCCTGGAGTTGGAGACTAAGGCCAGCTTCTTCTACTAGTCCTTCCAATAATTTTGTAGTTACTAGCCAAAGTCCCAAATTGACTGCTTGATAAATTTATTCCTACCATGTTTGTGATGTTACTTGTTGCAGTAATTTATTGTTATTTTATTGTTTTAAAATATTTTTGCTATTTGTTTATTCTCTGAAGAGTATTATTAACCTGAATATAGATGCACAATCATTTATACATTCAATTATTTCTATGATTATTGTACCTACATGATTCCCTTTTTATTTTTGGTAATAAACATTCTTTAATAACATGCATACCTTAACGAAAGTGATCATAGATCATTCAACTGTAAAAATTATCAGGACATAGTAAAGGGTTGAACATGTTTAAGGTAAGAGTTTTGCTGTGTTTTGTTTCAGCAGGTTGATCCAAAATTTCCTGTTAACTAGTCTCTGTCATTTCTTATTTCCCTCAGACAAATAACTAGCTTCAGATTCAAGTGGACTCTAAGGGCAAAGATAGAAAATGTTACCCAGAAAGTAAAAGCTTTCACAACAACGTAATTATAAAATGTTGCTAATTTACATAGAGAATAACCTGATAATGGTGCACAACAATATATTTGTATATTAACGGTGGTCAAGAAAATAGTATTAGAAAGAAATACAACTTTAATTAAGTCAAGTGCATTACTATAGGTACATTTACTACTGATTCCAGAAGAGATTCTAATGGACTGCTCAGCTACTTAGCAAAAAATTTAGACCCAGTGGTATAGTACAATATATGAAGTGAAGATTCTAGAAATCGAACATAGAAAAGCATCCAAAAGCAGACTGAGAGCAGGGCTTTAGAATGTAATTATCAGGTAATCATGGGAATCTCTCTGCAGCTCAGTACCCAATTTCTTCTACCTCTATTGAGTTAAAATCTCTGATCATATCAAAAATTGAATTGGATTTGATATTTATGACAACTTTGATGAGAGAGTTCACTGTACTTTAAAGATGAGTTCTGGCCTTTTTAAGGAAGAGGGCCATTTAACTAAACATTGTGAAACCAATTGACCTCGAAATATTAAAAATACAAATCAGTTGGACTTCAAAACTCTAAAACCACAACAATGTTAGATTTGGATCTGCTACACTTCAAGAATAGGAGATCATGAGATTTTGAGACTGAGAAATCAGGAACTATACAACATGAAGACCAGGAGATTGTAAAAGTACAGGTAAAGGATGAGTTGGCCTATGAGATTGCAATACTCTGTGAGACTTACAGATTTCTGGATGCTGATGGCACAAGTCGCAGATTTCAAAAGACTGAGAGAACATGCAATCACCTGATTCATTCTCACTGTCCGAACTTGTCCCCAATATCTGCCATCACAGCAAAATTCCCATGTAGGTAAATGACTTGACGGACCTTGACAGACAGCATTGTCTCTGCTTTGGTTGTTACTCTAGAGGTGTAAATAAAGCACACTAACCAACGGATTTGTCAACAGATTGGTTGCTGTTCCCTAATCTGGAAGAGAATATCCTTCTATGGTAGGCTTTCTCCTCCACCTGCGCAACACCCAAAATTATCATCTGGCCCCAAATATAATGTTTTTGTATTTTTTAGTCATCTAGGAATAGCTCATCCCTATTCAGTTCTTTTTGATTTCTTCAAAGTTTATAATACTCTGGTGGTTTTATGATTTAAAATTATTTGTCTTATTTTGGTGATATGAAGATTTTCATGTTCATTGTTTTTTAAATATAACCAAACTTATATAATACATTTTAATATTAATATTTGGTAGTTGTATTAGTCAGGGTTCTCCAGCAGTATGAGTGGTTTCTCATTTTATCTATCTTAGTTTTCTTATTATTGTTCTTTTATCTTTCCTGAATAAAGGTAGTGTTACTAAGAAATGACTATCATCATATATGACAAGGAATCTCATATGATTTTTTAAAATATTCTTTTGGCACCTACCTAGTTGTACCTAAAGTATTTTTTTTTAAACTTTAAAACTGATGGCTGTCTATAAACATCAATTCATCATTTCTCAGCCTTTTGGCTAAGATGAAGTGTATAAACATCAGTTCATTCAGTTAATACAGTCCTATGACCATGACATACACCTAAAAATTTTAAAATAATGTATACCTTGGGAATGTTAATACTTTTAAATAAATGGATTGTTATGTCAGTGTATGAAGTACTGTACTTCTATTGTCCCTACAAGGGGACACTTAAAGACAGAAATCAGAAAACCTTCCTTATTTACAGTAGACAGCAGCAATTATGAGAGTGGACCTGAGAAACCGATGTCTGAAACCACTGCTAACTGTAATCTTGAGCAATTGAGATAACCTTTCTATTCTCTAACATTTAGTTTCTTCATTAACAAATTAGATATAGTGCTATCTCAAGCAGTGTTTCCCAACCTCTTTCCACTTGTGTACCCCTTTTAAACCCATTTCTATAAACTGTACCCCTTGTTTTTAAAACTGCTATTTTTAAATACCAACACTTTTGTTCAGTGCCTATCTTAATATAAAATAGTGGAAATAAGGTAATAAGTTAGGGAAAAAATTACTACACTGAAGGTACAAACCACATTTAATTTTACAATATTTGCAACAGTTAAATGTTGATAATGATGATCAAGTATTTAAACATTAACTAAAGCTACTTGAAAAGAATCACAATTAAAGACAACACACTTATTTTTACTCAGTGAATAACTAAACTAATCAAACAGTCTGGCTATGGATGTATTTATATGTTTGGGGAAGTTCTAGAGACATCAAAAATGGATTGTCCTGAAATTGTGCATGATGATTGGTAAAAGAGCAGTTTGGGGGAAGGGTTCATAGCCATACCCTCACCAGTCATCATTCCCTAATGTGATCTAATTTTGAAGTGTTTCCATTAACGGTGATTCAAATTTTAAATTTATTGTTCCATAACTAATGTTTTGCATTTTTTACTTTGTTTTTTTCATCATTACTGATTACTTTTTGTGTACCCTGAATGGCGTGGGGATATGAATACCACCAGCTTGGGAACTGATGCCTTAGAGTACTATGTGGCATGAAGTGATATTATGCAGGCAAAATACTTAGAATTGTGCCAGAAAGAAATTTTTACTAAATGTGAAATATAATTAGCCTTAGCAAAACCAAAAAAGTAATTTTTTTAATAAATGGTGTTAACCCTTAACTGCTGTGCCTGTATTCGGTACTTTTTTATTCTAACTCATTTTCTACATTGCTTTCAGATATTTATAAATGAAAATTTCATTATTTCTCTGTTTATTGCCTTTTTTGGATTTTTTTGTTTTGCCTTTAAAGTAAAAATGCTTCCCTGCAAGTTTCTATAAATATTTTAAAACTAAATTCTAATTATCTATTAGTCTTTCCTAATCTTCACAACTTATAAAGAAAAATACCTTGAAAGAAAAAATATAAATTAAACTATTTTCTGTCTTAAGGCCAAATTCCATGACATGTTCCCTTCAAAAAGATATGTTCTTGAACCTTGGAAAGAGTCTTCAATTTGCAATTTAGTAAACTAAGCTATAGCTGCAATTGCATATCAACTAGTCTTGCAACAGATTCTATTACCTTCTGGCTTGTTTCTTCAGCTATGAGGAAATATGTTTAAGTATGATTATTAAATTTCAATTTATGTTTCTAAATATTTTTAAAATTTATATTTTCTCACTATGACTGATTTTTAAAAACACAGTTGGTTCAATTCAGTTAAATCATCGAGATTGTGGAGTTCTGAGAATATTATTTAAATATCGGTTGTTTAGATTTACTGATATATTGGTAGTTACCCAAAAAATGTGAATATCCATAACTGAAATAAGTATGAAAATTTTGAGGTTTGATGTTTTCTTAAAACCTAACCTGATCATCCTTGAAAATTTCTCTTTAAGTTGAAGTTATCGAAAGTCACTGTAATAGGAATATTATTTGTCAAGGTATATTTAAGTGTGTGGCACTGATAAATAATAGTACCTTAAGCATTTATATTTAAAAAAAGAAAAAGAAAAATTGGGGCCCAGATTAAGTCTATGTAGTACAGTTTACCTGAAACAAGGATTTTAATCTTTGATCTCTCCTTTCCTTTAGTGGAAATGATGAAGTCCATAATCAAACCCCATAGATATGTGAATGCTGAAGGCATAGCTCATCAGAGTAATATACTCACCCTTACCATTGGTAGGGCTATACTCATATGTCTGAATTCTGCCTGAAGTGTACAACATGAGTTATTTGGTGACAACTGAGGTGTTATTGGAATCTTGTTCAAATGTGACTTGATTCTCTTGTGGAAGAGATGTCTGATTCCTTATTTTTACCTTTTTAAGGTAAGCAAGATATTAAATTTTTGGGTAGAAATACAGTCAATGCTTCTGTCTGTCTTCCTTCCTGGAGAATAGTTTTTAAAGTACTTTTTAAACCTGGATATACTCAGTATAGTTATTCCTATTAAAGAAAAACTTAAATCCAATTTTGTACAGTTGTACGTGTGTGTTTGTGTGTAAGGCAAGGAAACCCTGTCATGAAAAGAATTATTTTGAAGAAACCATAAAAGAATCTACTTGATAATGACAAATACTTCTGTAGCTAGATGGACTAGGAGTTGTAATAATTCAAGTAACTTATTTTTCACTTATTAGCTATGAAATACACATTATTTTTCATTTACTTTACTGAAACTTAATTTCTCACTTTTCTTTCCCTAATGTGACTGAATAGGATGACCTATCATTAATATGAAAAATCCACATGGGTGAAATTGAATTCTTTTTTTGTTTGTTTGTTTTTTTGTTTGTTTGTTTGTTTTATGTGGATAGTTCCCTGGCCGGGAATTGAACCTAGGCCACAGAGCTGACAGCGCCAGCAACGAAGCCTTAAGCCACTACACCACCAGGGAACTTGAAATTGAATTATTTGGGAGAAATAGCATATCTTATACCTCTAGCCATGGATAGTGTAGACCTTAGCTTAAACCTTAGTGTTGCCTTAGGGATAAAATGAAGACAAGTTCAATTTTCAAGCTTAGCAAAACTATGGGACAATTTGAGTTCTTAAAGGGAAACTCACAGTGTTGAAGTGTATTACTTGGTTTTACCTCTGTGTCTAATGTATTGAAGTGTTGAAGTAGTTACACTTCCTTATTTATAAAGCACAGACATTCCATTGATACTTGAATTGTTTGAAAGGGCAAAGCAATGAAACGTATGATATAGTTTTCAGTTTAATTCTCAAATACTGAGATAATAACATGGATTATGTTCAAGAATGGCTTCTGCTTGAATTTATTAATTGAGATAGGGTTGGGGATGTTATAAACTGAATTGTGTCCCTAACTCTCAGTGTGACTGTCCCTCTTGCTACCATGTTCTCCAGTCACACTTGATCTGTTTTACATTGCTATAGTGTGTCCAACTCTATTCTACCACATTAACATGGTGCATGATTTATGCATCTAAAAAACTCTTAAGACCACCTTCACCCCCTTTTCTTTATCTGCCAAGATCATTTAGATCTCAGATTAAAGTTTAATTATGTAAGAATATCTTTTCTGATCTCTAAGTCTGAGTCAGAATATTTTTTTATCTTTACTCATAAGATTAAGGCTCCTTCTGTTATAACACACAGCAGTTTGTATTTATACATCACTTAGTGATTACTAGATTAATTTCTCTTTTTCCTGTAGAATTAGAGGCATATCTCTTTACTCAGCACTGACATTTTTTATGCTTAACATGTCTATCATACACACACAAAAATGCCCAGCAAGAATTTTTGAATAAATGAATAAATGCATAAATTTATATTTTTCAAAATTATGCACAGCAAATTCCCAAATAGCACTATGTAGTTGGATAAGTCTATTTGTACAATTAGGACTTTCAAAAAAGTTTTTGATGAGTATGCTTCTTAAGAAACAAATAATGAATTCTTAAGTAATAAAAACAAATACTTGAGATATTGGAGAAATTGGTAAAAAATAAATAAGAATTTGTTATTACTAATAGCAATTTTAATAGATGCAGAAAATAAGAATAGATTGTGGCTATGCACCTATGGTATTGATCTCAACATGGTCTTTATGACTAAATATGTTATATCTTAAACTAACAAATTCAAAATCAAACTTTTTTCATAAATGCTAACTTCATGGAATAAAACTTTCTACTATCTATATTTGCTGGAGGCAGCATCTTTTTTTAGCTTATCAAATTTCTGCAACTCATTCTTATAAAAAAAAAGTGCCTGGCTCAAAGTCTTAGCATATTGTGGGCATAATTTCTGAATTTGTCCATTAAACAAATCTAGAGCAAGAGATACGTCATTCTTGTTCTTGATAGCAAGCAGATGTTCAGAGCAGCTTGTGTCCAATTATGACACAAATATTTAAAATCTGCATTGATATACACTCTTCAGTTTTTGTAATCAGAGGCAAAGATGAGTATGCTTTTTCCTAGAATTTATTTTAATGATTTTTTTAATGGATAACACAAGCTGCAATGAATAAAGTCAAAGCTGACAGGTGGCATAAAATCCAACAATAAACTATCTTCTCATACTCCACTATGAGGGGTTAGTGGTTGCACTTTGTTCACACTGCTTCTTAATACTACTTCACCACAATGGCCACACATCACCTTTGATGTTTTTCCAAATTATATTATGAAATAAATGGCTTATAGTAGAATCTTTCATAGAAAGCAACTAAATGTTATAGAACAAGTTAGGTTACATGGCAGCAATCACGTTATTACCTAGTGATGAGGTTCTGGCCATGCTGTCCCAAAATATGGCACCTTGGCTTATTGAATATTTTAAGCTGGAGTTTGAGAAAATGGCAGAAGCATGAAGGTTACTCTGACCTTCCTTGTGTCCCTCTCTCCTGAATCAGGTCATAATACTCTCAAGTGAGAAGTGCCCTCCTTATACTGAGAGGAGTGGAGAGGAGCATTTGTATCTCTAAAGACAGAAGGATAAAGAGAACTCGAACAAACAGGCCTTGCTAAGTATTCTCCAGTTTACTAGACCTTCCTCATACTCTTTGCCTTATTATATTTCTCCATGATTATCCATTTTTTATTAAACCTAGCATATAAATACTCAGTTTTTAAAATAATTTATTTTCCAATTATAGAAAACATACACTATTATATTAGTTTCAGGTGTACAACACGATTAGACATTTATATTCCTTAAAAAGTGATTACTTCAATAAGTGTAGTGCTTCTCTGACACTGAACATAGCTATTACAAAATTATTAACTATATTCCCTATGCTGTACTTTATATCCCCATTATTATTTTTATAACTAGCAATTGTACTTCTTAATCTCTTCCATTGTTTTTCATCCATTTGTTCAAGAATCATCCTATCTGGTGGCTATCAATTTTTTCTTTGTATCTGTGAGTTTTTTGTTTGTTTATTTTGTTTAGATTCCACATATAAGTGAAATCATATGGTATTTGTTTTTCTCTGTCTGACTTATTTCACCTAGCATAACATCCTCTAAATCCATGTTTTTTTAATAGAAAAATTCCATTATTTCTTCTTTATCTATTTACCTATTGACAAACATTTAGGTTGCTTCCACATCTTGGCTATTGTAAGTAATGCTGCAATGAACACAGACGTGCATATTTTTGGATTAGTGTTTTGTGTTTCTTTGGATAAATAACCAGAAGTAGAATGCTGAGTAATATGGTAGTTCTATTTTTAATTTTTTGTAGAACTTCCATACTGTTTTCCGTTGTGGCTCCACAAATTTATAATGCCACCCAAAATACTCGGGCTTAACTGTTGTTTTGGTTATTCGTTTTTTTTTTTTTTATGGAGGCATCAATGTTACATAAAATTTTTAAATGTTATGATACTCTCTTGTTAATCTTTCTTTCTCTATTTAATTTTTAGACCCAACCAGGGGCCCTAACATGGTCAATAAAAACTATTTCCTCCTCTACACTGAAAGGTGGGGAGTAGAAATTTTAAAAATATAACACAAACATACATTATATGTGTATGTTTGATTCCCTGTCATTCCTATGAAAAAGTTTGGTGGTATGTGAGTAGGTTATGATGTATGTGATTTCTGGACTTCAAAGTAACAATGTTTTTATTGTTAAATTTATTGGGGTGACATTGGTTAGCAAAAATTACATAGGTTCCAAGTGTACAATTCTACAGTGCATTGTCAACTTGTTGCATAAGTTCATCATCTAGTGTGAGTTTTCTTTCTAACACCTTGTATTTAGCTCCCCCTTCTTCCTGTCCCACCTTCTCCCCCTTCTCCCATCCCCTCCCCACTTATCCCCAAATAAACATTAAACTATTGATTGTGTCTATGAGTCTTTTGTTTGTTTGTTCAATTTTTCTTTGTTGCTTTCAGTTTTATATTCCGCATATGAATGAAATCATACAGCTTTTGGTTTTTTCTGTCTGGCTTATTTCACTTAGCATGATAATCTCCAGGCCCATCCGTTTTGTCATAAATATTTCATGTTCATTGCAGTACTGTTCTCAGTGGCCAAAACATGGAAACAACCAAAGTGCCCTGCGACAGATGACTAGTAATAATTTTAAAAGGTTGTCAATTTAAAATCTCCTTGAGTCAGCACTCTCTCAAAAGACTGTAATGTGCCTAACAGAGGGCCTTAAAGACATATGCCTAATAAGTATTTGTAGAATTTTATTTTCTAAGACCTTGGCTTATTGACTGTATTCTCCTTCTATAATTTACTCATAAAAAACAGATTTTCATGTAAAATAAAGTGCATTACTTAAAAGCAGAGAGCTATTGAATTTCTGAGGAAGAATCACCTCCATAAATCCTGACTTATTTAATGGTCTTTTAATTCATTTAGTATTTATACTTTTTAAGATTATCTAATTCATCAAACAAGTCCCAGGATCAATATTAATTAATTGAATAATTAATTTACCAATTAAATTCTTTAGGAATTAATGGCATGAATAAAATCTGTTTTAATCCTCTACTGTAGTTACTTTGAACATACACTCTAAAGAATAATATCAGTTCTTTTAGATCCAGTTGTTTAAGAGTTTGAAACATTCTGAAACCTTAAGATTATAATTGGCCCAATGAGTCACAGTTTTTGTAAATTCTTAAATATTTTAACAGAGCATTAATACTATATGTGAAATGCAAAATATGTTAAAAAAATTATCAGGTTAAACTTTTACATCTAATAATAAGAAAGACTACATCATGGTTGTATAAGATTATGTTTCTAGTAATTATTGTCAAGCTGTCAATTTATTAGTTTATTATTATTAATGAGTTTTGAACTAATGTCAATAATTAATCTATTATTGGCATAGATGACTCCTAATTGATTAGTCAGTTTGGGCTATTTATATATAAGAAATAATGTTTAACCTTGTTCAAATTTTTTCATCTAGGGCAACATTTTTTTGTATCTGTTTTTAAAAATACATAAGATTTATTTTTAAATTTTTCATATTTTATAATAGAAACATAAAGTACGAGTACTAATTAATGATGCTAATTATCCCTCATTTTTTATAAACCTCTAATGAGTAGTCTGCCATAATATCTTACACTATATTGTATTACTAATATTAGGTTACGTAAACATGTATATCACTTTTTTAATTTATGAAAAGACTCAATGCTTTTATGCAGCTAACAAGTGTCTACCTACAAAATATTTGAAAAGCAGGTAATAATTGAATCACTTACAAGGTTATCACTTTCCTAATAAAGTCAACCACCATGGAAAAAAAAATCTGTAGAAGAATGAGAATAACTATTAATGATGTAAATTCTCTTTTTTTTCTATTAGTTTCACATTTACAAAAGAAGATAGTACTTAGACAATTACATACCTTATATAGTCATAAACCCAACAAGTCTAGTACCCATTTGATACCTTACATAGGTATTACAATACCATTGACTATATTTCCTGTGCTGTACTCTACATCCCATGACTATACATATATATATATATTTTTTTTTTTTTTTTTTTTTTTTTTTTTTTTTTTTTTTTTTTTTTTGCTTTTTGGTATGTGGGTAGCTCCCTGGCTGGGAATCGAACCCAGGCCGCAGCACTGACAGCGCCATTGCTGAAGGCTTAAGCCACTACACCATCAGGGAACTCCTATACATATATTTTTTAAAGTAATAGTTGACATTCAACATCGACTTATATTATTTTCATCCATACAACACAATGGATAAGCTTCTGTATAATTTATGCTGTGCTCCTCTTACTGGGTCCAATGTCCACCTGCCATTATACATAGCATTTTTTGATATTATTAATTCTACTCCCCACCATGTACCTTGCATTCCTGTAGCCACTATGTGTCTACCAATTTGCATTTCCCAATGCCTTCACCCTTCCCACCCATCCCACCATCCTCCCTCCTTATGACTCTGTCAGTTTTAGTCCGTTTCTGTTTTCATTGTTCATTTATTCTGTTCTTTAAGTTCCACATATAAGTGAAATCATATAATATGTCTTTCTCAGTTGGACTTATTTTACTCAGTTTAATACCTTCTAGTTCCATTTATGTATTACAAATGGTAAGATTTCATTTTTTATGACTAATACTCCATTGTGTAAATGTACACAATTTCTTTATCCAATTGTTTATTGATGGACATTTGGATATTTTCCATATCTTGGCTATTGTAAATAATGTTTCAATAAACAAAGGGGTGCATATATTTTTTCAAATTGGTATCTTGGATTTATTTGGATAAATATCCAAAAGTAGAATTACTGAATCATTAGGGTAGTTCCATTTGTTTAATTGTTGAGGAAGCTTCATACTGTTTTACATAGTGGCTGCACCAATTTGCAATTACACCAATAGTTTCTTTTTTTTCTACAGCCTTGCCAACACTTGTTGTTGATTGATTTATTGATGATAGCCATTCTGACACAAGTGTGGTGGTATCTCATTGTGGTTATGCTTTGCATTTCTCTGATGATTAGTAATAATGAGCATCTTTTTATGTGTCTATTGGCTATCTGTATATCTTCTTTGGATAAATGTCTGTTCACGTCTTCTGTCCATATTTTTAATTGGGTTGTTTTTGTTTTTTGTTTTGTTTTGTTTGTTTGTTTGTTTTCTGTTTGTTGGTGTTGAGTTGTATGTTATTTATACATTTTGGATATTAATCTTTTATAAGATGCCCCTTTTAATATCTTCTCCCATTTTGTAGGATGTCTTTTTATTTTATTGATGGTTTCTCTTGCTTTAAAACTTTTTAGTCTGATGTAATTCCATTTGTTTATTTTTTCCTTTCCTTTGTTTCAGGAGACATATATGATATATTATTGAAAATATTATTAAGGGTAATACCAGAGAGGTTACTTCCTATATTTTATTCTAAGAGTTTTATGGTTTCAGGTCTTATATTTAAGTCTTTAATTCATTTTCAGTGTATTTTTGTATATGGTTTAAGAAGATGGTTTAATTCTTCTTTTTTTATTTTTTTTGCATTTATCTGTCAAATTTTCCCAGCACTATTTATTGATTAGACTGTCTTTATCTCAATGTAAATTCTTGCTTCCTTTATCATAGATTAATTGGCCATATAGACATGGATTTCTTTTTGGGATCTCTATTCTCTTCCATTGATTTATGTGTTTGTTTTTATGCCAATACCATGCTGTTTTGGTAACTGTGGCCTTGTAGTATAATTCAATATCTGGTAGCAGGATTCTTCCAACTGTGTTCTTTCTCAGGGTTTCTGTGGCTATTCTAGGTATTTTATGGTTCCATATAAATTTTAGGGTTATTTGTTATAGTTCTATTAAGAATGCCCAGTGGTATTTTTATAAGAATTGCATTGAATCTATAGATTGCTTTGGACAGTATGAACATCTTAACTATATTAATTTCTCATATCTATGATCATGGTATGTGTTTTTATTTATTTGTATCTTCTTTGATTTCTCTCTTCAGTGTCTTATAATTTTTTGAGTACAGGTCTTTTACTTCCTTGGTTAAATTTATTCCTAGATATTTTATATATATATTTTTTATGTAATTGTAAATGGAATTATTACCTTAATTTCTCTTTCTGAAAGTTTGTTATTGGTGTATAGAAATGTAACTGATTTCTGAATATAATTTTAGATCCTAATACTTCTCTAAATTCATTTATCAGTTTTAATAATTTTGGAGTGATGGTTTTGGGGTTCTCTAAATATAGTATTATGTCATCTGCAAATAATGACGTTTACTTCTCCCTTTTCCATTTTGATGTTTTTTATTTCTTTTTCTACTCTGATTGCTGTAATTACTATGTTGAATAGGAGTGGTAACAGTAAACATCCTCGTCTTGTTTCTGATCTTAAGGATAATGTTTTTAGCTTTTTCCCAATGAGTCTGATGTTAGCTAGGGGTTTATCATATATAGCCTGTATTCTATTGAGATATGGTCACCCTATTCCTACTTTGCTAAGAGTTTTTATTATCATAAATGTCTGCTGCATTTGTCAGACATTTTCTGCATCTAATGATCGATCATATGATTTTTATTGTCTATTTTGTTTATGTGGTGTAACAGGTTAATTGATTTGTGTATATTGAACCAACCTTGCATCCCAGGAATGAATTTCACTTGATTGTGATGTATGATTTTTTTTAATGTATTGCTCAATTTGATTTGCTAATATTTTGTTGAGAATTTTTCATCTATGTTCATTATGGATATTGGCCTATAGTTATCTTTTTTCATAGTATCTTTGTCTGGTTTTGGAATCAGAGTAATAGGAACCTCATAAATGAATTTGGAAACTTGCCTTATTCTTGAATGTTTTTCAATAGTTTGAGGATAATAGATATTAATTTTTTAAAAAATATTCAATAAAATTCACCCATGAAGTCATTTGGTCCAAGGCCTCTGTTTGTTGGGAGCTTTTTGATTACTGATTCAATTTTGTTGTTAGTAATTGGTCTGTTAAGATTTTCTGTTTCTTCTTGATTCAGCCTTGGAGGCTTCTATGCTTCTAGGAATCTATTCATTGCTTCCAGATTGTCCAATTTTTTGACTTATTGTTGTTCATAGTGTTTTCTTATAATCTTTTGTATTTCTGTGGTGTTTATTGTCACTCCTCTTTCATTTTTTATTTTATTTATTTGGGTCCTCTCTTTTTATTGTTCTTACAGAGTCTAGTTAAAGGATTGTTGATTTTGTTTCTATTTTCAAAGAGCTAACCTTTGGTTTCCTTGAGGTTTATATTGTCTTTAGTCTAAATTTTATTAATTTCCACATTTATTTTTATTATTTTTTTTCATTTTACTCTGGACTTCTTTTGCTGTTCTTTTTCCTGTTTTCATACTGTGCCCCATAGATTTTGGGTTGTTGTGTTTTCAATTATTTTTGTTTTTGTTTTTGTTTTTTTGTCTCAAGGTACCTTTTGGGTTTCTTCTTTGATCTCATTGCTAAACCATTCATTGTTGAGTAGCATGTGATTTAGCCTCCATGTGATTGTGGATTTTTTACTTTTTTCTTGTAATTGATTTCTAGTTTCATACTATTGTTGTCAGAGAAATGCTTGAGACAATTTCAATTTTCTTAAATTTATTGATGCTTGTTCTGTGACCTAACATTTGGTTTATCTTGAAAAATGTTTCTTGTACACTTGCACAGGATGTACATTCTGCTGCTTTGGCATAAAATGCTCTAAAATATCAATTATATCCATCTGATCTAGTGTGTCATTTAAGGCCACTGTTTCTGTGTTGATTTTCATTCTGGAATATTTCTCCCTTGGTGTCAGTGGTGTGTTAAAAATTTCATACTATGATTGTGTTACTATTAATCTCTGCCTTTATGTCAGACAGTATTGGCTTTATGTATTTAGATGTCCCTTTGTTGGGTGCATAAATGTTTATGAGAGTGAGTTCTTCTTGTTGGATTGATACCTTTATATTTTTATAATGTTCTTCTTTGTCTCTTATTGTAATCTTCATTTTAAGTCTATTTGACATATGTAGAAAGGTAAAAATATTCATGAAATGGTCAAGTTATTTGAGGGGTGGAAGTACTAGTGCACACAGTTTAATTGTGTGACTTATTATTAACATATGTGACAAATTTCAGCCTACTTGTGTTCACATTCTTTCAGATATTACCAAAGAAGCACATTGAATGTAAAGAAAAACCGAAGTATGGATATAATTGAATTTTGTGCTCTCATTAAGTTCTTCACAAAATAAGGAAAAATACCTGAAACCATTTCAGTAGAGATATTTGTGGTCTACAGGGACTATTGACCTGGAAAATTAATGGTTTGCAAGTAGCATAGTGTTTTCAAGCAAGGCAGAGAATTGATTGAACACCATCTTTATTCAGAATGCTCGGTTGAATGCCACTCCCTCAGACATTGTAAAAATAGTTGAAAACTATTAGTGGAAGATGTGAGACTGAATAAAAATCAGCTTGCAGATATTGTTGGAGTATCACCTACAACCATTCTGAATATTCTCCATTAGCATCTAAGGATCTCAAAAATCAGTGCAAGATGGGTACCAAGAATGCCAAAAACAGAAGTATGTCAAGTCTTCATGACTGTTTTCGGACATGGCAGAGACAAAAAAAAATGACGTTTTAAATTGGATTTCCACTGGAGATGAAACTTCTTAATCATTATGAGACTGAGTCAGAGCAGAACTCAATGCAGTGGCATAAAAAGGGCACACCACCTCCTAAGAAATTCATGGTGCCACTATCGACTGGAAAAATCATGGCTTCTGTTATTTGGGATGCAAAGAGTATCCTATTGATTGATTATAAGGATAAAGGTCACAATAACTGGAAAGTGTTATTCCAGTTTCCTGAAACAGTTTTAAAACATCTATGATAAAGAATAGAAAAGTGGACCAAAGGAGTGCTGCATTTGCATGACAATGTGCCCATGCACAAGAACAATGTTGTGTTGGCTACTCTTTACAACTGTGGCTTCCAAATGTCACACTACCTTTCCTGTAGTCCAGACTTGGCTCTGTCTGATTATTTTTTGTTCCCAAATATGAAGAAACAGTTTTAAGAAAATAAGTTTACAAACGACCAAGAGGTCAAAGCATCAATTTTGAGGACCAAAACAAAACAAAACATTTTTTATAAAGGTATAAATAAACTAACTGAAAGATCTGAGATGTGTATTAGGGTTAAGGGAAAATATATTGAAAAGAAAACATAATAAAGTTAGTTTTTTATCCATTGTCTCCTTTATCCAATGTATTTTTTACCACCACTTGTAAGTATTACTGTGCCAGTAATACTTTTTTCTCATTTTCATTTGCATGAAATATCCTTTTACATCCCCTTACTTCAGTCTATTTGTCTTTCTAGCTAAGTGGTTCTCAACCTATGGGTCACGACCCCTTTGGGGGTCGAATGACCCTTTCACAGGGGTGGCCTAAGACCATCGGAAAACACATATTTCACAATATATAATTTCATATTGTTTTTGTGATTAATCACTATGCTTTAATTATGTTTCTTTTATGGGTGGGGGTCACCACTACATGAGGAACTGTATTAAATGGTCACGGCATTAGGAAGGTTGAGAACCACTGAAAGGTGTGTCTTCTATAGACAGCATAGGCCTGGGTCTTGTTTTCTTATCCATTCACATACCCTATGTCTTTTAATTAAAGCATTTAGTTCACTTACATTAGTGATTATTGATAGGTGCTTAGTCATCATCATGTTATTATTCATGCTTTTAATCTTTTTGTTTGTTTGTTTGCTTGCCTTCTTCTTTCTCCTATTTAATGAAGTCCTTCTAACATTTTTTTTGTGAAGTCCTTTAGATTTTCCTTGTCTGAGAAGCTCTTTATCTCTTCTTCAATTTTAAATGATAGCCTTGCTGAGTAGAGTATTCTTGATTGTAGATTCTACTTTTTTACTACTTTGAATACTTCTTGCCACTCTCTTCTAGCCTGCAAAATTTCTGTTGAAAAATTTGCTGATAGTCTTATAGAAGCTCTCTTGTAAGTAAATAACTAGTTGTATTTCTCTTGCTACTTTTAGGATTCTCTTTGTTTTTAACTTTTGCCATTTTAATTATGATGTGTCTTGGCATGGGCATGTTTGGGCTCATCTTGATTGGGACTCTCTGCACTACTTAGATTTGTGTGTCTATTTCCTTCACCAGGGGAAGATTTTAGTTATTATTTCTTCAAATAGGTTATTGATTCTTTGATCCCCTTCTCCTTCTAGTATCCCTATGATATGAATGTTGGTATGCTTAATGTTGTCCCAGAGATCTCTCAGGCTATTGTAATTACTTTTAAATTCATTTTTCTTTTTGCTCTTTCAATTGGTTATTTTCTGCTACCTTGTGTTCCATATTGCTGATTTGATTTTCTACTTCATCTAACCTGTGTTTTATTCCTACTAGTTTAGACTTCATTTCAGTTATTGTATTTGTTATTTCTCACTGGTTGCTTTTTATGGGTTTTCATGTCCTTCTTTATGGTCGCTATCTCTTTGGTGAAATTTTCACTAAGTTTCTTAAGTATTCTTTTAACCTGTATTGTAACATCTTTCTTGGTTGGTTGGTTGCCTTTATTTCATTTAGCTCTATTTCTGGAGGTTTCTTTTGTTATTTTATTTGGGATGTATTTCTTTGTTTTCTCATTCTGGCTGCCTCTCTGTGTTTGCTTCTATGTAATAGGTAGATTTCTTATGTCTTTAAGTATATGCCTAGTGACCTTATGTAGTATGTGTCCTGTGCTATCCAATGGCACAATCTCTCTGATCACCTGTGTGCGTGTCTAGGTTTCCCTTGAGTGTGTTGTAGGTGTTCCTCAGTAGTTGAGTCTTGATTGCTTTTGGCACACCAGTGGGTGGGATTGACTCCCAGGATGACTAGCTGTGCAGATTAACTCTGCCCACAGAGTACAAGCTTCTTTTTAAGGGCCAACCCCTCAGATATTTGTTCATTCCCATGGGCTCTTGTGCCTGTTAGGAACCTTGTTTCAGTGTACTGCTTATGAGGGTAACCTGGAAGTACTCCAGTGTGGTCTGAGCTGATTTCTGAATTTGTTACTTCTGGTGTCTTTTAGGAGGGGTTTTTATGCAATGTATTTTCAGCCTTGCCTGTGACTGGCCGAGGGAAACATGGTAGAAGACACAGAGCTATACATGTTTGGCCTCTGTCAGTGCTGAATCTGGAGGTGTGTGAGGGTGGCCTCCCATGAACCAAGGTCAACATCCACCAATATTAAGTCTAGAGGAACTTAGCAACAGACTCAGAAACTCCTGGGCCTATTGCCACCTGCTGGTGTCCAAACCATCGAAAGAGCTTTATTAGGTGCACTGGCCAAGCTGGTTGACCCAGTCATCAGAGTGTCTTTAGTGTAGAGTTAGCTCAGTGGAGTGGGGTCCCAAGGAGACACAAGGTGTGGACAGTGACTTCACATATTTAATGCAGTTTCAGTTTGTAACCACTTTGAAAAATGCCATGAGGACAACTCAACAAGCCACCCCTTGATTTGGGAGTGTGCCTGTTGTGTGACCACTTCACAAGATGCCCCAGAAACACTGCAGCCCATTGCTGCTGACCTCAGTCTCACAGATTACTCAGAGCTGACCAAGAGAAACTGTGGTGCATATTGTAACTCACTGTTCATCCAAAGTTTACTGGGCCGCTGAGAGTGTACACTGATTAAGTCTTCATCAGCTCATAAGGCAGAGCTGGCCCCTCAGTTGCCTAGATTTGCAACATCTTTCTGAGAACTCCACAGTCCGCTGCCTGCAGGGCACTGTTAACTGCGCATGGTAGAACCAAAAGCTCTTGGGAAGCTTTCCACAAGAAAAAAGTTTTTCCTTGATAATAGGGTGGGGTCGATCATTCGGTCTCCTGGAGTGCCTCTAGTAATGCAGCCTAAGGTGGGCAGTACACAGCTTCAGGGAGCTACAGGATGTGGGTGGTGGTTTTTCACAAAGTTGAGGAAATATTGGTTATTGTTCCTAAGCCAGGCCTGTGTGCACTTTACAAAAATTCCCTGAGAGCCCCTTGGTCTGCCATTCATAGCACACTGTTAGGTGCCCAGGAAGAGTGGCAGAGCAGCACCAAAATCTTCCCTGGGAGCTACAGACAGCTACTCCTGCATAAGTCCTCAAGAAAATTTCCCCCTACCCTGATATCAGTTCCTTAGTGAAAGGAAAGCTCCAGGGTGCCTGTGTGCAATTTGAAAGAGAACATAATAATAATAATGATAATATTAATAATAATAATTAAAATAAATACAAAATATAAAATATAAAATAAAAAGTATTAAAATAATAAAATAAAATAAATTTTTAAAAAGTAAAATTAAAAAAATAAAATTTGTTGAGAGCCCCATTGTCTGCTGCTTACAGTACACTTTTAACAGCCCAGAGAGAGCAGCAGAACAGAAGTGTAAGCTCTCCAGGAAGCCACAGACAGCCTCTTCTGCAAAAGTCTCCAAGAAAGTCTTCCTCCACTAGTAGGGCAAGGACGATCATTCAACTCTGTGCAGGCAGGGCAAAGTTCCAGGTGAGTAGGGCAAAGTTACAGGGGGCTTGTGTGCACTTGCAAAATTCACTGAGAGCTCCACGGTTTTTCACTGCTGGTCTGCAAGAGCCTGTTGCCTGCTCTGGAAGGGCTGCAGAGCAGGCCCTGGCAGCTTCAGGCCATCAAACATTTTCTAGTCCTCAATGAGCTGCTATTTCTGTAAGTCTATAAGATCATCTTCTGCAGCTAGTATAGTGGAGCTGAAGGTTCAGCAGCTTAGAGCACCCTGGGAGATGTAGTGTTAGCTGTGTGAGATAGGGTCCCAGGGGGTCACCAAGGTGTTGCATACATGAAGATTTATTAGACCAGTGGAGTCTCAGATTTGGTCCTTTTGTAGAGGGTTTAACATTTAAAAAATTGTGTCTTCCTCTGAACTACATGTGAGACCAAACTTCATGTATGGACAATGGGTCAGTCCAGCTCTTACCCCCAAACCCCACAGATCAACCCTGTTCTGTATGTCTCTGGTGCCTCTAGCATTGCTGCCCCTCCACAAGACACCTGTTGAGTGTTGCAAGTGGTTGAATTTGTGTGTGAGCCTTTTAGATGGGCATCTGGATTTTAAGCTGTCTTCTGTCTCACTGAGATAGACATAATTCTCACTGATTTTTACTTCCAGAGGTAATGGGAATTTTTTTCTTATCACAGGCCTCCTGGGCTGATCAGCCTAATGTGCAATTAAAACCCCTTGCTCTTCTGTGAGAACCTGAGCTCTTGAAGTGTTGCTCCTAGTGTTCATTCAGTATCCATGGGTTTGGAGTCATTCCATTTCACATCTCTGCTTTTCCTACCTGTCTCAGCGTAGCTTCTTCTTTATGTCTTCAACTGTAGGGGCTCTGTTAACTGACTCCCAATGATTCCCAAGGCTGACTCTTTTACAACCTATCTACAACCTTGATGTGATCTGAGGAGGTGGAAAGCATATTGTATACTTAATCCACCATCTTCTGAGAAAAAAAAAAAGAAAAAATGGTGTAACTTCTAATAATCAGTGTGTCTAGAACAAAAAAATGAGGGTGAGCTGATACATTTTTGTGTCCAGTGTAATATTTTTGTTACATTAGATATGTCTGGATATAACCAGTTCTGTGTAGTCACATACAATCTACCCTTCATCATTCTTAACCTTGCACACAGAGATGCCTACATTTTTTTACCCAATGCACATAGAAATGGAAGTGTTCACACCAAAAATATTACCCTCCCAGCCAAGATTACCCTCCCAGCCAAGGCCTGAGTTTTAATATTTTTTTAGCTAAATTGATCTCTATGGCAATATTCTATGGATTGCCTTTTGTTCTAAGGGTATTAATGATGGACCTGAGTTTTGTCACCTGTAATGATCTTCTTTAATAAATTCTTACCTTCTTTTTCAAAATGTTTCAGGGGTTCCTGAGAAATGTGAACCCTTTTAGGTTTCATTTTATCAGATAGCAAGAGTGGAATTCACCTGGCAAAAACTTTGCAGAATCCAAGAAATCTAATAATTTATCACACTCTCTTCTTAAGACATTCTGAGTTTACCAGAAACTTCTTTATATTTGTTGTGATGAGATTCACCAATCAGTTATTCATCATGATGTTGATGAAGCTGATTACTTGGAGTCATAGTCCTTCTATTTTATGGTTTGTTGCTCAGGTCTGCTTGTTCCACTTCTCAGTCTTTGGACTGCCTTACACAGCATCTTACTATACTCACACCAACACACTGATCACCATAAATCACTTCCATTTATCTGTGAATTTCAACTAGAAGAACTTTTTCCACTGTTAACAATTCAATAACAGCTTGCTGTTTGAACTGAACATATAAAGACTGTTCCATTTTGATGTGCAATGGATGAAAAATGTAAGCATTTTTGTGTGCAAGGTCAAGAATTATGGAGAGATAGTGTGTGATTACATAGAACTAGTTACTAAGCGGTCTGACAATTAAGTTCGTGAACTTGCCACTATGCACTTATGTTGGCAACACTGTACAAAAAACTCAGTAAGATTTCATAACTTCAGTATATCTGTGTCTCATAGTTGTGTTCATGTCCACGTATGGTGGTGTTTTGCTGAGGGGTGTTCATTATTGTTGTGTTTCTGTGTGCCATCTCAAGAATGTCAAAACTTGGGAGTTCCCTGATGGTGTAGTGGCTTAAGGCTTCGGCGCTGGCACTGTCAGTGCTGCGGCCTGGGTTTGATTCCCAGTCAGGGAGTTACCCACATACCAACAAAGCAAAAAAAAAAAAAAAAAAGAATGTCAAAGCTTGAATTAGAGCAATGAGCAAACATTAAATTTTTAGTTAAGCTTGGCAATAGTGGAAGTAAAATCAGGATTGTGTTAGTCCAAGTTAATGGAGAGAATACCATGAAGAAAATGAGCAGTGTACAAAAGGGTTAAACGTTTTACTGAGGGGAAAGAAAACATCACTGATGGAGAGAGGTCAGGGTGGCCAGTAATGAGCATAACTGATGAAAAGATTGCACACATTCATCAAATTGTGCACCAGAATCATTGGCTGACTGAGATTCATAGCAAATCAAGGAAACATTGATAAAGAAACAGGAAAATCTTGGCATGAGAAAGTTATGTGCAAAAATGGCCCTGAAGAAACTCATCGATGAAAAAAAGCAAAGGAGAGTCGAAGTTTGCCAAGACTTTTGGAGAGGCGAGACAATGCTTTGGAATGTGTTATCACTTTTGATGAAACATGGGTGTACCAATATGACCCTGAAACAAAGCATCAAAGTGCACAATGGAAGTCAGGTAATTCTCCATGCACAAAAGAGTTACATCAGTCCAAATCAAGAGTCAAAACAATGTTTTTGTACAGTGCTAACTTTTTTTGATATGAGAGAGATTGTTCAATATGAATTTCTACCAACTGGACAAAGACTCAATCAAGTTTACTATTTGAAAGTGCTGAAAAGGCTATGTGAAAAAATTGGACAAAAATAACCTGAACTTTTTGCCAGCAACTAATGGTTCTTGCATCATGACAATGCACCAGCTCACACAGCACTGTCTCTGGAGGAGTTTTTAGCCAGTAAACAAAAAACTGTAGCAGAACATCCTTCCTATTCACCTGATCTAGCCCTTATAGACTTTTATTTTTTTTACTGAAAGATAAAGGAATTATTGAAAAAAAGACATTTTTATGACATTCAGAACATCAACTGTCATATGATGGCTGTGATGGGCATCCCAGAAAAAAGAGTTCCAAAATTGCTTTGACGGGTGGACTAGGTGCTGGTTTCTGTGCATATCTTCCCAAAGGGAATACTTTGAAGGTGAATGTAGTGATATTCAGCAATGAGGTATGTAGAACTTTTTCTAGGATTAGTTCTCGAACTTAACTGTCAGGCATTCAGATATATCCAGATGTGTCTAGTGTAACAAAAAAAAAGAAATTACAGTGGAAGCAAAATTTATCAGCCCACCCTTATATTAACCTATGTTCTTAGCATCTGCTTTTCTCCTCAACTTATTCTCAGGTATTTTGTACAGCTGAATAAAAATAAGAAAAAACAAACAAAAAAGGAAATATACTTCAGAATGGGGGAAAGCTACTTAGGAGTGGTTTCTATTCAAATAAATGGAAACGACTTAGGAGATGAAATGTGATGTGGAATGAAAGAAAATACTATATGAATTCAGTCACAGCTAGTTTTATATGGCCATTGAATCCAGGGGGAAAATTTCACCAGACAGAGAAAATTACAAATGGGGGGGTTTTAAAAAATTTTAAGGTACTTTTCACAGATTAAAATTATTTTTCCCTGATTTGCATGCCCTCAAAAAATGATTTAAAGATTAGAATGAGTTTCAACTAAATTTTCTTTGATAATTTGTAATTTTTTTGAAAACTACATTACTTAGGGACTCCACTAACTGATTATCCACTTATATTTTGGTTGTGTGTACTGATATCTATGAAAATAAGGCATTTCACTTCAGTAAATTCTCAACATTTTAGAGGGATAATAGATTACATTTCTTTATGTATTTTTTCATATGAATATGATTTTATTGTATTTTTATTATAAATAAAGTTTGACTAAAAGTCTTGTTGGTAGTCTCACACTAAACACTTCAATTATAGTATAACAAAGTGAAAAAATGTTAATCATACTCAAGTGATTGCTGTGGTAACAGGAAAACAAAAATCTTAAAATATTTTGCATAAATTCAAATAAATAGAAGCTACTATAAATAAACAGCTAAGAAACCATTTGTATCAATATCTATCTTTCAAATCCATATATTTGCCTATTTTATATATGTTTAGGACAGAACTTTTAAGGTGTAAATATGTCAAAAACCTGAATGTTTAATAATGGTGGAATGATTAAATAATATATGCTGTATATACAATAGAAAACAAAATAGGAGGTTTTAAAAAGAGGGTTAAATTTTTATAAATGTATGAGACATATATCTATGGTTTGTTGTACAATTTTTAAAAATCAACCTTTATATTAGTATGTTTAACATGATTAGATTTTTATTTTTTAAGAAAGTATAATATATATATAGGTTTACATATTTTAACCTTTATTAGTTTCAGGTGTGCAAGTCAACATAAATAATGATTACACATTTATATACCTTACTAAGTAACAAACCCAATAAGTTTATTATCCATCTGACACCTTACATAGTTATTACAATACTATTGACTATATTTCCTATGCTAACTTTAAATTCCATGACTGTTTTATTTAATTATAGTTGGCATTCAATATTATTTTATATTAGTTCCATATGTACAGCATATCAATTAGATATTTATATAATTTATGAATTGATACCTGGGAAAAGTCTAGTTCCCATCTGACACTATATATAGTTTCACAATATTATTGTCTATATTTCCCATACTGTACATTCCATGACTATTTTGTAACTACCATTTGTAATTCTTAATCCCTTTACCTTTCTCATGTAGCCAGCTCAACCCCTTCATCTATAATAGTAACTATCAGTTTGTTCGCTGTATCTATGAGTCTGTTTCTACTTTGTGGTTCATTTCTTTCTCTTCCTTAGATTTCATGTAAGTGAGACAGTATAATATTTGTCTTTCTCACTGTAATATTTTCACTTAGCATGATATCCTCTAGGTCTACCCATGTTGTTGAAAATGTTAGGATTTTATCCTTTGTAATGGCAGGGTGATATTCCATTGTGTACATGTAACATCTCTTCTTCATTTGATTGTCTATTGATGGGTATTTCAATTGTTTCCATATGTCAACTACTGTAAATAGCACTGGAATGAACATAGATGTGCATATATCTTTTTGAATTAGTGTTTTGAAATTTGGGGGATAAAGACCCGGAAGTGGAATTGCTGGGTTTTTCAGTAGTTTCATTTTTAATTGTTTGAGGGACCTCCATACTTCTTTTTACATAGTGGCTGTACCAATTTGCAATTTCACCAACAGTGCATGAGAGTTCTCTTTTCTCCACATTCTCACCAACACTTGTTGTTTGTTGGAAATCTGACAGCTGTGAGGTGATATCTCATTGTGGTTATTATTTGCATTTCTCTGATGACTAATGATTGTGAGCATCTTTTCATATGCCTATTGTCTATCTGTATGTCCTCTTAAGAGAAATGTTTACTTAAGTCCTCTGCCCATTTTTAATTGGATTGTTTGTTTTGTGGGATTCAGTTGTATGAGTTTTTTTTTTTTTAATATAACCTTTGGATATTAACCCTCGTCAGAAGTATCCTCAGTGAATATCTTCTCCTATTCAATAGAATGTCTTTTCATTTTGTTGATGGTTTCCTTTGCTGTGAAAAAATTTTTGAATGATGTAGTATCATTTGTTTATGTTTAAATTTTTTTTTTTTGTTTCCCTTGCCTGAGGAGCTATATCACTAAAAACATTACTAAAGGTAATGTCTGAGAATTTACTGCCTATGTTCCCTTTTAGGAGATCTATGGTTTTGGGTCTTACATATAATTTTAATTCATTTTGAGTTTATTAATTTATAATATGGAGTAGGAAGGAGTTCTAGTTTTTTTGTTTTGATTTTGTTTTCTGTTTGGCATGTATCTGTCTAGTTTTTTCAGCAACATTTATTGAAGAGACAGCCTTTAACCCAGTGCATACTCTTGCTTCCTTTGTCATAGATTAAATGACCATATAGGCATAGATTTATTTCTGGGCTCTCTATTCTGCTCAATTGATTTATGTGTCTGTTTTTATGCCAATACTATGCTATTTTGATGATTATCACCTTGTAGTATAGTTTGATATCTGGTTTGTTCTTCTTTCTAAAGACTGTCCTGGCTATTCAGAGTCTTTTATGTTTTCATACAAAACTTATGGTTACCTTTTTGATTCTGTGAAAAATGCCATTGGTATTTTAACAGGGATTATATTGAATCTATAGATTGTTTTAGGTGGTACAGATATTTTAGCAATGTTAATTATTCCTATTTATGAGCATGATATATGTTTCCATCTATTTGTATCTTCTTTAATCTTTTCTTCAATGTCTTATAATTTTTTGAGTACAGGATTTTTACTTTCTTGGCTAAATTTATTTCTTTTTATGCTATGGTAAGTGGGAATGTTTTCATAATTTCTCTTTCTGATAGCTTATATTGGTGTATCAAAATGCAACTGATTTCTAAATATTAATTTTGAACTTTTTTACTTTATTAAATTTATTTATCTGTTCTAATAGTTTTTGGATGGAATACATAGAGGGTGCCAAAAATATATATACACATTTTAAGAAAGGTAAAAACTCTATTGAAATTGTAATAATTAATATATACCAACAACAAAAGATGAGTACAAGTCGCATTTGACTTCTGCAACTACAAGAGGTATTCAAAGTGGTTACCATCAGTATTTATGTAATACATAGATAACATCTTTTAACATGTGTATTCATATATTTGGCACCCTTGTTTATGTATGTATGTATGTATGTATGTATGTGTGCATGTATATATCTATATCTATATCATCTATATCTATATCTATATATCTCATGTCATCTGCAAACAATGACAGTTTGACTTTTTTATTTTCAATTTAAATGTCATTTATGTATTTATGTATTTATTTCATTTGATTGCTGTGACTAGGACTTCTAGTACTATGTTAAATACACGTGAAAGTGGAAATTCTTGTCTTGTTGTTGATCTTAAGGGGAATTTTTTTTGCTTTTTCCCATGAGTATAATGTGAAATATGATCTCCCTACTCCAACTTTGCTGATAGTTTTTAACATAAATGGATGTTGGCTATTGTCAAATACATTTTCTGTATCTATTGCTATGATCATACTGTTTTTATTTTTTATTTTTTATTTGATTTTTGAATATTAAATTATTCTTGCCTACCAGAAATAAATCCCACTTGATCATGGTGTATGATCTTCATAAGGTATTGCTGAATATCATTTTCTAATTTTTGTTGAGAATATTTGCATCTGTGTTCATCAGAAATATTAGCATATATGTTGGCAAAGAAAGGCAATTTTTTTATAATGTCTTTATCTGGTTTTGAATTCAAGGTAATTGTGGCCTAATAGAATGTAATTGTGAGGCTTTCTTTCTCTTAAATTTTTTGGAATCATTTGAGAAGAATAGATGCTAATTATTTGAATGTTTGCTAAAATTCACCTGTGCAGCCATCAGGTCCAGGACTTTTGTTAGTTGGGAGCTTGTTAATTACTGATTCAATTTTATTAGTAGTAATCAGTGTGCTCAGATTTCTTGTTTCTTTTTAATTCAACCTTAGAAAATTGTATGTTTTCAGAAATTTATTCATTTATTCCAGATTATCCAATTTGTTGCTACATAACTGTTTGTAGTAATTTCTTAAACTTTTTGAATCTCTTTGGTGTTGGTTGTCACTTGTTCTTTTTAATTTCTGATTTTATTTATTTGGGATTTCTCTCTTTTTATGAATTTGGTTAAAAGTTTAATTTGTTTATTTTATTAAAGAACAACCTCCTAATTTTATTCATATTTTGTGGGAATTTTTAATGTCTATTTTGTTTATTTCTACTCTGATCTTTATTATTTCCTTCCTTGTATTCATTTTAGGCTTTGTTTACTCTTCTTTTTCTAGTTTTCTTAATTGTAACATTAGGTCATTTATATAAGATTATTCTTGCTTCTTGAGGTAAGCCTGCATTGGTATGAATTTCCCTCTTAGGACTGTTTTTCCTGTTTCCTATAGATTTGGGGTTCTTTTGTTTTCACTTTTGTTTTTCTAATGGTATCTTTTGATTTTTTTTATCTCATTGCTAATCCATTCATTGTTTAGTAGCATGTTATTTAGCCTCAATGTGTTTGTATGTTTTTTAGAGTTTATTTTGTATTGTAATTAATTTATAATTTTATAACATTGTGGTCAGAAAAGGTGCTTAATATAATTTTAATTTTCTTAAAGTTATTGAGACTTGTTTTGTGACTTATCATGTGTTCTATCTTGCAAAATGTTCCATGAGCACTTGAAAAGAATGTATGTGCTATACTTTAAGGTGAAATACTCTAATAATATCAATTAAATCCATCTAAGCTAGTGTCTTATTTAAGGCTACTGTTTCCTTACTGATATTCTGTCTAGAAGATATGATTGTGGTAATGTCAATCTTTGCCTTTGATGTTGGTTAATATTTATTTTATATATTTAAGTACTTCTTTGTTGGATGCAGAGATCTTGTCAGTCATTTTTTAAAAATATCTTTCCATTTTCTTGCTTTCTCTTTTTTCTTTTTGGTACCATATGATACAAATGTGTTTATATATGTTGTTGTCCCTGAAGTTCTTTAAATTATTGTTATATTTTGTTCCTAGTGGGTATTTTCTGCTACCTTGTCTTCTAAGTCACTGATTCAATACGCTGCATTATCTAGTCTTCTGTTGATTATTTCTTGTGTATTCTTTATTTTAGTTATTGTACTTTTTATTACTGACTAGTTCTTTTTCATGGCTTCTATGATATTCTTTATGCTTATTATCCCTTGGTTGAGGTTCTTGCCAAGTTTCTTAAGCATTCTACCAGTGTTTTAAACTCTGTGTCATGTAAGTTGTTTTCCTTCATAACATTTAATTTTAGTTTTCTGAAGTTTTCTCCTGTTTTGGGAATTTTTTTTTTTAATTTGGGACATTTTTTTTGTTTCCTCATTCAGGCTTTCTCTTAGTGTTTGCTTTATTTATTAGGTAGACTTCCTATGTACAAGGCACAATCAGCAATTATTCAGAATAAAGAAAAAATAAAAATCATTTGTTTTTCATTGTCAATATATTGACCCTTAACCTTAATACACTTTTCAGAACTTTCAATATGTTTATTTATACCCTCAAAAAAATTTTGTTCTTGCCTTTAAATTACAGCATTAACCTCATTGTTGTCAATAATTTTCTTCCCTTGAAGCTGTTTTTTTCATATTTGGGGACTAATAATAATCAGAAAAAGCAGGTCTGGACAGTACAGAGGGTGGTTTAATGTTTGGAATCCACAATCATAAACAATAGCCAACACAACATTGCTTTTGTGCATGGGGAGTGTTGTCTTCCAAAAGCAGCACCACTTTGGTCCATTTTCTTTTATTTTTCTCCTTTAAAGATTCTTTTAACTGTTCCAGCACACTGGCATAATACTTTCCAGTTATTGTGACACCCTTATCCTTGTAATAAAACAGCAGGATACCCCCCATGCCCCCAAAAACAGTAACCATAATTTTTTTCAGCTGATTGTGGCATGTTGAACTTCTTAGGGGGTTATGTGCTCTTTTTATGCCACTGCATAAACTCCTGCTTTGACTCAGGCTCATAATGATGAACCCAAATTTCATCTCCAGGGACAATCTCATTTAAAACTTCATCATTATTGTCTCTTGCGAGTCCACAAAACTGTTGTTTCTGAAGTGATGTGAGCATTCTTTGTACCTATGTTGTGCTGACTTTTGACATCTTCAGATGTTGATAAAGACCATTCAAAGTGGTTGTAAGTGATACTCTAATAATTTCTGTAAGCTGCTTTTTATAATCTCTCATTTTCTACTACAAGTTTTCAACATTTTTTACAACCGCTGAGAAAGTGCCCTCAACAGGATATACTGAACAAAGGTTGTCTTCAATAAACTCTCTGCCTACTTAACAAGGGTATGCCTCTTATGGACCATAGATTTTCCAGTGCAACTGTCCCCATATACTGCTAACATCTCTTCTGAAATAATTTGAGGTGTTTTTCCTTGTTTTTCAAGGAAGTTAATGATGGCACAAAATTCAATTTTATTTGTACTTGGGGTTTTCTTTATGTTTGACATGCTTCTTTGATGACATCTGAAAAAATATAGATGCAAATAGGCTTAACTTTGGCACAGATACTAACAATAAGTCACACAATTAAACTGTATGCTCTAGTACTACCACCTCTCCCATACGCCATCTGTATGTTCTACAAATTTCTTGATCACTGCTCATATTAGTCATTGCTCAGTGGCCTTATGTAGTAGGTTTTCTCTGTGGTCCAGTAATGCAGACTTCCAAGCACCTGAGCATGTGTTTCAGGAGTGTCCATTATGTTTTGTATGTATTCCCCTATTGTGAGTAGGATTGACTCTCAGGCTGATTAGATGTGAGGATTGGCTATGTTCACAGTGTAGGACTCATTGTGTTGGGGCTTACCCCTTACTGTAGGATTTGTCCCAGTGGGTTCTTATGCCTATTGAGACCACCGTTTGTGTATGCCACTTGTGAGGCTAAGCACATAGTACTGTGGTATGGTCTGAGGCCTGTCTTTGGGTGTGTTGTTTTTGATACCTCTTGGGAGGGGCTTTCCTGTAGACTAGTGGTTATCAACCTTCCTAATGCCATGACCCTTTAATACAGTTCCTCGTGTTATGGTGACCTCCATAAAATTATTTTTGTTGCTACTTCATAACTGTAATTTTGCTACTGTTATGAATCATAATGTAAATATCTGATATGTGTTTTCTGATGGTCTCAGGCGACCCCTGTGAAAGGGTTTTTCAACCCCCAAAGGGGTCACAACCCACAGGTTGAGAACCGTTACTGTAGACCAATTTCAGCCTTAGCTTTGACCAGTATGGGGCTTCCAGGTAGGAGCTACAAAGCTATATGCATTTGGAAGCTGCCTGTGCTGGATTTGAGAGCATATGTAGGTAACCTTGTTGTAAACCTGGCTGGCTGCCACCAGTATCAGGCCTGTGGAAGCTCAACAAGATGACTAGTACTTCCCTAGACCTATTGCCATCTGCTGGTTATCCTTAAGTTTCAGCTGCTGAAAGAGCTTTCTTAGGTGCATTGGCAGGCCTGGTTAACTTGGTATTGACAGTACCTTTGGTGATGTAACCTCAATTAGACAAGGTGGGGTCCCAGGAATTCATGGGGTGTGGATTGTAGCTTTTACAAAGTTAATGCATATTCAGTTTTTGTGCCTGGGCTAAACCTGAGGTCTTTTAGCAAAATGCCCAAAGTCCACTCTGGCCAACCATTTGCCTCAGGTCTGCAATGTTTGGAAGTCATGCAAGAAAGGCTGCAGTGCAAGTTGGGCTGACCACCTAGGCTGCCATGGACTATCTTCTGCTGTACATGTCTCCAGCAGCTTGTGGTGCAGAGGCCCAGGTCATATCACACAAGTTAGGTGGGTTGGGATTCAAGAGAGTCACCAAGGAGGTCTGTACTTGTATTTTACTACTTTCATGAAATCTCAAATTTGGCCCTGTTGGGTGAGTTCAACACAAGAAAGATGGTAGCCTTCTGCAGGCTACACATCAGGTGGGCTCCACACAGGGATAACTGGCTGTGCCTCTAGCTCTTGCCCTGAAGCCACACAGCTCAATCTTTTCCTGTATATATCTGGCACCTCTTGAGTTGCTTCCCCTCTGCCAGAGCCCAGGGTGAGTACATGAATGCAAACGAGTCTGTGAGCAAGCTGTTTAAGATGTTGTCTCAGTTTCCAGGTGCCTTCCTTTGCACTGAGATGTAATTGTTGCTGATTTTCACTGCCAGATGCTCTGGGGATTTCTTTTCTCAGCTCAAGACCCATGGGCTGGGCAGCTTGACATGAAGTTGAGACTCCTTACTCTTTAAGCAGGACCTCCACTGCTGATGTGTCCCTCCTAGTGCAAATACTACCTGTGGGTTTGGAGCCAACCCCTCCTACCAGTTTTGATCTAGCCTCTTTTTTATATCCTTAGTTATAGGGGTTTGGTTCAGCTAATCTTCAGATGATTCTCAAGATTGATCATTCTATAATCTAGTTGTAATTACAATGCACTCATAGGAGGTGGCAGACACTGTGTTTACGTATTTCTTATCTTGAACTTTCTTCCTGTATTTCAGTTTTTTTTTTAAGAATGGACAATTTTATGTATAAAACCACACCAAACTGTGACTACTTTATATTTTATGGAATTAAAATATGAATGAATAAAAATATATTATTAATTGCTTATGTATAAAGTCCATTGAGAATTTCTTTTGTTATACTTAACATTCATTTTTTTTACCTTATAAAATCCAGCAAAATAGAGGAATCAACATATTTCAGACAATTCAAGTATTTGTCATTGCTATAAAAACAAACACTGTTTAATCATAAGGATATTTAAGCTAAGCATGCTCTCTCTAAATTTAAGTGGCTCTAGCATTCCATGTTAACTTATAATGTCAAAACAAAATATTCATCATTCCTGGCTCAATTATGAACTTAAAGATACCTTACTTTTTGACTGCACTATGCCAATGTAGTGATGCATTAGCTGAGATATAGTTTATGATTATCTAACTCTTTCCAAATACCAGAATTCTGTAGGTTATAAGAATAGCAATTTGCAAAAAGCTTCTGCACAGAAAAGAAATGATCAACAAAGAAAAGAGACAGCCAACCAATGGGAGAAAATATTTGCAAACAATGCCTCTGAAAAGGGGCTAATATTTAAAATATATAAGAACTTGTACAATTCAACAATAAAGAAACAAACATCTAATTTTAAAATGGGCACAAGACCTGAACAGACACTTCTCCCAGGAAGAAATACAAATGGCCAACAGGTACATAAAAAAGTGATTAACTTAATTAGTTATTAGGGATGTACAAATCAAAACCACAATGAAATACCTCCTCACACCTTTTAGAATGACTGTAAACAACAAAACAAGGAATAACAAATGTTGAAGAGGGTGTAGAGAAACAGGACTCTCATATACTGCTGGTAGAAATGCAAATTGGTCTCACCACTATGGAGGTTCCTCAAAAAATTAAGAATAGAGTTACCATATGACCCAGCAATCCCACTTCTGGGTATCACATCAAAATATTTGAAAACCTTAGTCCACAAAGATATATGCACCCCCCCATATTCGCGCAACACTATTCACAGTGGTCAAATCATGGAAATAGCCAAAGTGTTATTTGATAGATGACTGACTGAAGAAACTGTGGTACATATACACAGTGAAATACTACTCAGTCATAAGAAAAGATGAAATAAGGCCATTTATGACAGTAAGGATTGACCTTGAGACCATCATGCAAAGTGAAATAAGCTAGGCAGAAAAAATCAAGAACCACATGATTTCACTCACTTGAAAAACAAAGCTGAAAGCAACAAAGAAACAAACACTCATGGACACAATCAATACTTCAGTAGTTAGTGGTTATCTGAGGATAAGAGGATAAGGAGGTTGGAGAGAAGGGATGGGGTCTCAAATATATGGTGCTGGAAAGAGAACTGACTCTGGGTGATGAACATATAATGCAACACATACATGATGTATTATAAAATTGTTCACCTGGAATCTATATAATTTTCACTAACCAATGTCACCCCAATAAATTTAGCAATAAAAAATATTTTCTAAAGCCATGTATTAAAGCAGAATTAATTATTTCAAGTGATTTTTATTTTCATCTTGGCCATATGATAGTTATTTACATAATAAAAAATCACAATGCACTGACTGTGTGATGAGTGGAATTGAATGCTAAAGGGTAATTTGTCAAAAATTCATGCCCCATTTCTCATTGAGAAATACTCTTAAGCTAAGGCAATATACACAGGAATTTTCACCAAGAGACTTGATGTGAGCCTAAAAATTTGCCATCTAATTTTATCTCTATTGGTAAATTCTAAAATTTCATATTTTTGTTGTCATTTGGTCAAATATTATCTTTTTTCTACATAAAAATGGAGGCACTTTATGAGAACTAATTTATCTCTTCACTAGATCATTAATATAAAAAATACATGTTTCTGGTTGAAGACATCAGGTAAAGCTTGAGTACCTTACAGGAATGAGAGAGAAATTGTGCATGAGAGAGAGAGAAAAAGATAGAGAGAACATCATTTTTCATATTAATACTTTCTCTTGAATTGGCCTCATCTTTGGGCAGTATTACTAAGTACATTTATTTCTTCTGTCTTACTAGAAGAAAAATAAAAATTTAGAAAATACTATTATCTAGGAACCTAAGATTAAAACTAAAACTATCCAAATACCTTTAACATACGGTTTTTCTGTTCCCATATTTTTTACGATGATGTTTGATTTTATAAAAATAATTTTCCAAAAGAAAGCTAATAAACTATCTGAATAGGAGAGACAAAGCTCGTTTATATTTTGCCTTGTGTATTTGAGTATCTTTGGTTGTATAGTATTTGTGAAAGGAAAATATGTAGTTTTCCTTAGGAAAATGTTTTGTAAATTGTAATTATTAATTTGACATTGTCTGTGAAATTTAAAAAACAAACAAAATACCCTTAAACCCACTTAATATATCTTACACTGTAATTTGACCTAAATCTGTGAAATAGTGGATGTGAATAGAAGAACAAAGCAGCACATGTAGCTCAGCACAGAGGTATATTTTTTTTTCTTTGAGCTAACAGATTGTTTTCAGAAACCATGGAATAGCCTGCTGGGATCCTTTCCTTGAATTATTTGCCATTTCTTGCAGGATCAGTTGGAAATAGGGTTCCCCAAACTATTATCAAATCATGGGTGAGCCTTCCAGCTTTACTGCAATCACTGTATTGGGTAATAGAATGTCAGTAGTATTGGCTCAACTACCCTGGACAGGTAAAATAAGGACCAGGAAATAGCATTGCTCGGTGAATTTCTGTCAGCTACAAAAAACATTTCTCTCTTCAATCAGACTTTTGTTTGTCCTTTGTACACACATAATTAGGGCCAAGAATGAATCAGTAATCATTTAAATGGATCAAAATCATATTTATTTACACATTTCTAAACTTAGTCCAAAAAAAATCAGACTTCTGAATTATCAAATACCCTAAATAATAGAGTACTTTTTTCAAGATGCATTGTTGAATTTGATAGCTTATTTTAACTAATGCTAAAAACGTTGGCACAAAATTTAAAGTTGACATTAGAGATCAAAGCATGAGAACAATTGATAAATATTATTTTTCAGAGTATCTGAAAACATATAATTCTGATTTGAGTAGATTTTTTCATGGATATTTACTGTTACTTGAAGCAATTTTCTCATCTTTAGCTCTAGATGATCTATTATAACTCTATCACAGCTCAAAATTAAAAATTAAGTCTAAATGTTTTTTTACACAAATTAATCATCAGTTTTATATATTTCACTGAATGAGGTTTTGGAAGTCTGACATTAAACTACACTATTTTCTTGCCCTATTTGTGTAACATGATCCATTTGTATTTTCTTGAATATCCCATATACATTCTTTCTGTTTTGAGAAATTACTCATTTCAAAATAAAAGAAAGTTCACAATAAAGTAAGCTCAAATAATAAAAATATTTAAACAAATCTCTTTTATATTGTATAATATCATATGTAATAATAAATGACATCATGGCATTATTTTTTTTGAAAGTCATTGATAATCTTACCAGTGAAAATTTTTCTTTCACATTAATAGGTTTTATACAGGTGACCATCATCATTTTTTTTTCAAAATTTGAACATAAGACATGTAGAAATAAAAATTTTATTCTTATCTCTCTATGTTAGTCAGCTCAGGCCACCATAACAAAATACCAAGAAATTAATGACTTAGCAGATATTTATTTTTCTCACAGTTCCAGAGGCTATAAACCCAAGAAGATCTGACAAGTTTTGCCTTCGGGTGAGGGGTCTGGTTCTGATTTGCAAATGACTCCTTCTTGCTGTTTTCTCAAATGGCTGAGAATTTTCCAAACCTGGGGAGAGACTTGGACATTCAAGTGCATGAAGCCAATAAAGAGATCACCTTATCATTTCAATTCAAAACAACCTTCTTCAAGACAAATTATAATGAAATTCAAAAAAAAAAAGAGAATGCTAAAAGCAGAAATAGAAAAAAATGTTTGAAACTTATAAAGAAACCTCCATTAGCCTATCAGCAGATTTCTCAGCAGAAACTCTCAAGGCCAGGAAAGAGTGAGATGGTATATTCAAAGTGCTGGAAAAAAAAAAATACCAGCCAAGATTCCTCTATTTGGCAAAGTTATCCTTCAGAAATGAAGGGAAAATAAAGACTTTCAAAGACAAAAGCTGAGAAAGATTGTCACCACTATACCTGCCTTAAAGAAAATGCTGAAGAGTTTGTCAAGATGAAATGAAAAGATAATGATTAATAACCTGAAATCATATGAAAATATAAAAACATGTGTAAAGGTAAATAAATAGTCTAATTCAGAAAACTCTATTCTGTAATATAATGGTGTGTTAACTGTTAACTATAATGATTAAAGTAAACAAATATTAAAAATAAGTATCTACTATAATTTGTTAATAAATAAAAAATAGAAAAATAGGTAAGTTGTGACATTAAGAACATTAAGATGAGAAGACAGGTAGTTTTCGTGTGAGACTGAAGTTGCTGTCAACATAAAATAGACTGTTATGTCTAAAAAATGTTTTATGTAAGCCTTGCAGTAACCACAAAGCAAAAACTTGTAGTAGATTCACAGAAGGTAAAGAAAAAGTAATCAAAATACACCACTAAGAAAACTCACCAACCCACAAAGGTACATAGTAAAATAGGAAAAAAGAAACACTGAAATGACAAAATAACCAGAAAGTAGTTAATAAAATGACATTAGTTAAGTCCTTACATATTCATAGATAATCTAAATGTAAATGGCTTGAGTTCTCTATCAAAAAGGCATAAAATGACTGGATAGTTAAAAAAAAAAAAAAGAAACCCTGGGAGTTCCCTGATGATGTAGTGGCTTAAGGCTTTGTCGCTGGTGCTGTCAGTGCTGCAGCCTGGGTTCGATTCCTGGCCAGGGAGCTACCCACATACACATAAAAAAGAAAAGAAAAAAAATCCAACAATATGCTGCCTACAAGAGACTCACTTAAGCTTTAAGAGAGAAAAAAGGATATTCTATGCAAATGTAAACCAAAAGAGAGCATAAATGTCTTCATACTTATATACCTTATATTTAAAGACAAAATAGGCTTTAAACCAAAAATGGTGACAAGAAAGAAGCAAAGTCATTATATAATGATAAAGAGTCAACTTCTCAAAGAAAAACAAAAAACAATTTTAGATATATATGCACCCAATATCAAAATACTTAAATGTATTAAGCAAATACTAACATATCTGAAGGGAAAAACATACAAGAGCACAATAAGAGTAAGGGGCTGCAATACCCAAGTTACAGCAATGGTTAGACTATCCAGACAAAAATACAACAAGAAAATATTAGACTTGAGTTATACTTTAGGCCAAACAAAATGACAGATTTATGGAAAACATTCCATCAAGTAGCAGCAGGATACACATTTTACTCAAGTGCACATGGAACATTTGCAAGTACAGATCACATGATAGGCCAAAAACACGTCTTAAGAAATCTTAAACCACTTAAGAAGATTGAAATAAAACCAAATATTTTTCTAACCACAATATAAAGCTAATAATCAATATTAAGAGTAAAGCCATAAAATTTTCAAGCTTGTAGAAACAAAAGAACACACTCCTGAAAACCCAATAAATCAAAGAACTAATTAAGAAGATAATTTTAAAAATCTTGAAATAAATCAAACTGAAAACGAGCATACCCAAACCTATAAGATATTGCAAAAACAGTTTGTAGAGGGACATTTATAGCAATAAATGCAGTTATTAAAAAAAATTTCATATGAACAACCTAAGTTTACAGCTTAAGCAACTTAAAAAAACATGAACAAACTAAGCACAAAAATAGCCAAGGGGAAAATAAATTAATTAATTAATTAATTTAATTAAATAGATGAGGAAAGGAAATAACATAGGTCAGAGGAAAAATAAATGAAATAAAGACTGGAAAAACAATGGATTAAAAACTAAAAGCTAGCTTTTATAAAGAAAGAGGAACATCTTAACTGACCAATAAATAAGGACATGGAATCAGTAATAAAAATTTTTCCACCCAAGAAAATCCAAACATCAGATTTTTTTACTAGTGAATTGTAGAAAACATCTGTAAAAAATTAATAACAATCCATCTCAAAATATCTGAATAGAGTGAAGAAAACACTCTCAAATTCATTTGATGACATAAGCACTGCTCTTATATTCCATCCAGATAAGGACACTATAAGAAAAAAAATAAACAACCTAGAGATCAGTATTTCTGATGAATATAGATGCAAAAACTCTCAACAATATATTAGCAAACAGGTTAGCATCACAATAGAAGTATCATATACCAAGACACAGTGAGATTTATTCCTAGGATAAAAGAATGGTTTAACATAGGCTAATCAATAAGTACAATACACTACATTAATAAAATAAAAATTAAAAATTATATTATCTTAATAGATGCAAGAAAAGCATTTGACAACATAAAACATTTTTATGATAAAAACCCTCAACAAATTAAGTACAGAAAGAACATACTTCAATAAAATAGAGTTATATACTCATATAATGACAAACCTACAGAAATCATAATCAATAATGATGGGTTAAAAGATTTTCTCCAAGATTAGTAAGAAAACAAATATACTCACTCTCACCACTTTTATTCCACTTAGTACCAAAAGTTCTATCTACAGCAATTAGGCCAGATAAAGAAATTAAAACCCTCCACAACTGAAAAGGAAAAAAAAAATTGTCTTTGTTTTCAGATGACCTAATCTCATATACAGAAAATTCTAGAGATTCAACCAAAAAACTTTTTGAACTAACAAATTCCCTTAAGTATAGGATACAAAATCAGTATGCAGAAACACTTGAATTTCTATAAAATGAAATATCTAAACAGGAAATAAAACAATTTTGTTCATAATAGCCCAAAAAACAATAAAATACTTAGGAATAAACTGAACCAAGAAAGTGAAAATTTTACACTTAAAACTCAAGATTTTGATGAAAGTAATTGAAGAAGACAAAGGAATGCAAAGGCATATTCATGAATAAAAGTAATTAATATTTTTACGGGGGGTTCCCTGGTGGTCTAATGACTAGATTTTGGCATTCTCACTGCTGTGGCCAGAGTTCACTTCCTGGTCAGGGAACCAACCAAAAAAATATATAATAATAATTAATATCTTTACATGCCCATAGTATGCAAAATCATGTACAGTTTCAATACAATTTCTGTCAAAATTCCAATGGTATTCTTCACATTGTGAAAACAATTCTTAAATTTGTTTGTAACCACAAAAGACAGCAAATGGCCAAAGCAATCCTAAGAAAGAAGAATAAATCTGGAGGCATCATACTTTTTTATTTCAAACCATACTACAAAGCTATAGTATTAAAACAGTACAGTATTGGCATAAAAGGGGGCACATAGATGGAATGGAATAGAATCAAGTGCCTCAAAATAAATTCCTAGAGAGAGAGAAGACAAGATGGCGACTGGAGAGGAGGTTCCTAAAGCCTCTCCCAGAAAACACAATTGAACGGCCGACCAGGAGCCAAGAAAGCGGACCCTGAGTGACAAACCGGCTGCTGAGAAATCCACAAATCGCAAGTAAACCTGAAGGCTGGCGAGAAAGGGGCGAGTCGGGGAGAGGGAAGGGAGCAGAGA